>OVBE01001285.1:0-38110 GCA_900406425.1 Iberis pinnata | reverse complement strand
GTGTTGGAGTTCACCGAACTTCTTTGATGTTTCCATTGCATGAGCAGCCTGGCCTTGAAGAAGTTGCTGTAACGTAGCTTCAATGTTGAAAGGTTGAGCAGGAGGTTGGTTATATGAGAAACCAGGAGGTACACCAGTAAGTTGTTGTTGTTGTGGTTGTTGAAAACCATTTTTTTGTTGCTGCTTAGGGTAGTAACCTCTGTTCTGGTTGACGTTGTTGAAGGATTGAGAGTTCTTCTGCGGTTGAGGTGGGTACACTTGGTCTTGAGGATTAGGAACATTGTTGCTTTGGTAAGAAAGACCAGGGTTTTTAGAGTAGTTGAAGTACCCTTTGTTGTAACCCCCTTGGTTATGCACATAGCACATTTCTTCTTGTTGTTGAGCTTCGACTACTTGAATCTGGAGTTGTTCTTTATCCGAGATGAAGTGAACTTGATGTTATTGACCCAGGAATAACTTTTCCAACTTCTCATTCAGTGCCTTGATCTCTTTTTTAATGCTATCATCAGAAGTAGAACTACCTCTAGGTGTTCTGTCATAGTCCTCACTATAATTCCCATCAGATTGCGCAAGGTTCTCAACCAACTCCCATCCGTCATCAACACTCTTGTTGAGGAAGTTCCCGTTATTTGCACTATCTAGCAGCATTCTGATCTTAGGTACGACACCTCTGTAGAGTGTGCTGAGTAAGGAAGCCTTGATGAAACCATGATGGGGGCATTGCAAAGTGTAGTTCTTGAATCGCTCCCATGCCTCAAAGAAGGTTTCAGCGTTCTTCTGTGCAAACCCTGAGATGTCATTCCTCAAGCGTGTTAATCTGGTAGTTGAGAAGAACTTGGCAAGGAATGCCTTCTTGCAGGCATCCCATATAGTGATGGAGTTTCTGGGGAGTGACTTCTCCCACTGATGTGCCTTTTCCCCTAAAGAGAATGGGAAGAGGCGTAGCTTGAATGCGTTTTCATTCACACCGTTTATCTTCGTGAGACTGAAGAACCTATCGAACTCATCAAGGTGATCAAGTGGATCTTCCATAGGTAGTCCATGGAACTTTTTGCCTTGCACCATAGCAATGAGGCTATGCTTGATCTTGAAGTTGTTGTTCTGGACTGCAGGTGGATTGATTCCATGTCTGACGGTGTGAGTGTTGGGGTTTTCACCAGCACCGATGGTGTTCTGGTTGTCTCTGTCAACATTGTATGCCATTTGTAAGTTTAACCTTCTCAAGTGTTCCGCACGTTCGTGTTCATGCTTGCTCGAGAGTGTTCTCGTTCAAGAGCTTTGATGTCGTTAATGAGTGGAAGTAAGTCAGTTGGTCATCTGCTTCTCAGGTTCATACACTGCTAAGAAGATACCTGTAAACAAAGCAAACAAAGGTAGACGAGTAAGTAAAAATGTAAAAGAAGCTTGATTTGAAAAGATCCAAAATCCAGAATGTAGTAACAAATCCCAAATGGAAACGACGCCAAATTGATAATAGGATTTTTGAAGTCCTACTGGGTATCAATTACCCATCGTTGTAGTATAGATGGGTTGTCAATCCAATCCGGAATGTACTAAACAATTTGGAATGAGATGGATGCTTTAAAGTCAAGCTAGGTATTAAAAAAGGGTGGTTTGCTAAAAGGTCCTAAGTGCAATGAACATGTTGTAGGAAAAATGGATAAACATAAAAAGAAGCATAAAAGACTAAGATGTAAAAACATAGTAAAAGCAAGGAGGGTGAAAGATGTAAGCAATGTGAAGCAGTTCATGAGGACAAGAGTAATTGACTAAGGATCCATCCTGAACCACCAAAGTACCTAGCATACCTCATGCAATGAGCTAACCCCTAGATAATAGCAATATAAGCAACCAATTCCAATTTATTGGCAATCAATTTCAAGCAAAGCAATCACGGACTCGACTGTCGTCATAGACAGAAACTACTAAGCAGGCATGAACGACTTTTGTACTATAGTCAATAAGCTTCTCAAACAACTAATACCTTAGAAGGGGAAAACCAATCTTTGAAATCACCTAGATCTGGACACCTTCAATTACTCACCTCCCGCTGTTGAAGGGCCTAAAGGCGGGTTTTCAGTCGCTCTCGGGTAGAAATACAATCAGCATTACGAGCAGGTGAAACATAAGGGATCTAAAGACAAACAACTTAGGTACTAAGGTGAACCCAGAACATTAACCCTAGTATACCCCATCCTCAGGAACTTAGTGGACTACTCACTACTCATGGGAGTAGAAGCAGAGAAAACAGAAAGCATAACCTTAAAGCTAAACATGCAATTCTAAGCTTGAACAAATGAAGAAATACAAGAACACAAACCCACAAACTAAGAATAGCAATGAAACAATCAAAAACAGAGATGAAGAACAAACTTAAACAGGAGATTAAAACTTAAAACGAAAAATAGAGATGCACCAACTAAACAACAACCTAAAGCTAAGCCAGAAAGTAAAGGAAAAACTGTAGATTAATTTAAAACTTGAAAGAAATCTGGTTTTTACACGAAGAACATGAAGAACAACAAAGAAAAATGAAAACCTAAGACTAAACCCTAAAAAGGAAAGAAAACTAAGCTTGTTGAAAAATAGAGGCGAATTAGGGCTTTTATAGTGTTTAGAGAAAATCCCTAATTCGCACTAAAGACAAAAAGCTAATCATTGTCTTGGAACTTGGGCCTTGGTTCAGGTGCTATCCGGATTTGAGTTGGTTGGGTCGGAGCGTGTTTGACTTCGGGTTGGTAAGTGTGTGATCGATCCGAGCTAAAGATGCTTTGAACGAGATCGATCCTGCCTAAGATTCGTCTGAGAGTGGGATCGATCCAGGCATTGAGTACCTGAGATCGATCCAGACAAGTGTGGGATCGATCCTGCCTTGCTTCCTTCTTAGTCTTGCTTAAATTCCATGCAATTCCTTAGCTTCGTCTGAGACATCACAAATTTCCTTGAATGAGAGAGAGAGTGGGATCGATCCAATTCGAGATGGGATCGATCTGAGGTGTTTCTGGGATCGATATCAGATCGATCCAGATGGTATGGTGAGATCAATCCCAGATCGATCTAGGTAGAGTCGTGAGATCGATCTCAGATCGATCTGGAGAAGGCAGTGGGATCGATCATGGCAAGTGTTGGGATCGATCTATACTTGATGCAGAAGTGCCTAAGATCGATCCAGGCATGTGTTGAGATCGATCTAGGCATGTGTTGAGATTGATCCTTCTTTGGTCCTAAGGTAGATCCAGTCCATTCCATTCTAAGTGCTGTTGCATTCAATGTTAAGTACTGCTTTTCTGAAATCTCACAAATCCTTCCCGAAAACTCCTGAAAGTCCTGAAAAATCTCCAAAATGCGTGCGTATGCAAATTCTAATGAAAAATTCCTAAAAATTATAAACTTACTAAAATAAACTATAAATGTGATGTATGCACACTTTTAGACATAAGAATTGATGCTAATTGATATGTAAAATCCATGAAAATTCAAAGTCATCAATACCCAAAGATGCTTGTATGATGGGGTGTGCCCGTATAAGTTCTCAAACGGAGTCAAGCCTTTTAGAACAGATGACAGAGTTCTATTAATCAAATAACCAACATTTATTACACACTCTCCCCAGAACTCAATAGGTAGATTAGCCTGAAAACGTAAAGCGCGCACAACGTTCAAAATGTGATGATGTTTGCGTTCTGCTCGTCCGTTTTGTTGAGGTGTGTAAACAAAAGTCGTCTCGTGAATAATTCCGTTTTGGCGCAAGAAAGCAGTAAGAGCAATAAATTCAGTACCATTATTCGAACGAATTGTCTTTACTTGCTTTGAAAATTGAAGTTCGATCATAGCCAAATATTCCCGAACATACTTTGAGACTTAAGACTTATAAACCAGCAAATATAACCACACTGTTCGAGAGTAATCATCGAAAATAGTTAGAAAGTATTTGGATCCGCAAAATGCCGCAGTTCGATAAGGCCCCCATAAATCAATATTTATCAAATCAAAGAGATTGTTTGCATTATTGAAACAATACGAAAAAGGTTGTCGTGTTTGTTTAGCGTGAAGGCACACATCACAGTTTTGAAACAAAGAAGTACTAGTATTTGTAGAAATTCCAGAATTTTGAAGGACCATTCCTGTTACACAAGATGAACGGTGTCCCAAACGCTTGTGTACCAAAGAAGCTTCATCAGATAATGTTGCCTGAATGCTTGAATGGTTGTCATCTCACGAAACCGGTAAAGTCCCTCTCCTTCTCTCTCACCCGCTTTAATCAGCATCCTCGTTGTACGGTCCCGTAAAACCATCAACTTATCAGTTATTTGACCAACAACGTAATTATCGCCAACAAACTGTCCAAACAAAATCAAATTCATGTGGAAGCCTTCTAAGAAATAGACATTTTTCAATGATACAATTGAAGTGAGATGAATAATGCTCTAATGAGATGAGGTAACGCTTTCACGAGCAGATAGAAGGACTGAAACCGGAGCAACACTGCGTATATCAAGTAATAGATCCCGACGTCTAGTCATATGGTGAGTTGCTCCGGTATCTAAAATCCAAACGTTTGTATCATCCTTACCACTTAGACGATCGTTGGATCTCCCATTATTGATGACCTTTTGGATAAGGTGCCACTGTTCATTAGAGATTCCGAGCAAGCCTTGTCTATCACGATCTGTCAAATCAGAAGCAGAGGCAAGAGCTGCTGAATTTTCTGTAATAACCTGTGAACTATTAGCTCTGAGATTGGTGGGACGAGATCGGGACTGAGCAGTGGTTTGTTGGGACTTATTCCTCTGCCTATCATCCCACCAGTCTGGGAAACCAATGATCTTAAAGCAACCAAAAGAATCATGACTTGTTCTGTTACAAACAGAGCACTTACGTGAAGGATCTCTGTTGAATCTTGGGGCATTAGAGATAGGCTGACGAGAGACAGGTGCCGAATTCATTTGTGCTGCAAAGCTCATGACAGGAACAACACTTGAGACGTTTTTTTGGAGAGTTGTGTTTTAAGCCACGGTTTGGTAAATAGTATCAAGGTCCAGTAATGGCGTTATTGCAAAAATCTGTGAACAAATTACGCCATGAAGAGTATCGTCCAATCATGCTAAAAAAATCATGAATCCGGAGAGTTTCGTTTTGAGCCACGGTTTGGTAAATAGTATCAAGGTCCAGTAATGGCGTTATTGCACAAATATGTGAACGAATTACGCCATGAAGAGTATCGTCCAATCCTGCTAAAAATCACGAATCCAGAGAGTTTCAGATTCTTTTTCAGGAGATGTGTTTAAATCACAAGTGCATAGACCACATGTGCATCGTTTTGATGCCATACATTTAGAAACTCCATCCCATTATTTCATGAGTCGGCCAAAGTATTCATCAACCTATTCACCCTTCTGCTTGCAATTGGCAAGAGAATTCCGGAGTTGTTGTAAGCGAGCTCCACTTTTGAGTGAGAAATGTTTATTAATAACGTCCCATAACTTCTTAGCGACTTCACAGAGATTGTTGAACGCAACATTGGTTTAATGGTTTGTTTAATCCACCCAACAAGAAGATGGTTATTGGCTGTCCAGTCTTCATATTTTGGATAAGTTTCGGCAGGTTTAAGAATGGTTTCATTGAGAAATCCGAATTTTTTGCGAGAGCTAAGAGCCATTCGAAGATTAAGAGCCCATTCGTCATAATTGGATCCATTGACCAGTGGATAAGAGATTACGGCACCTGGATTTCGTTGGCTGTTAAATCATATGTTGAGATTTTTTTGTGTGTCGGAGCAGCCATTGTTAAGATCTTTGTTCTAGGTCGATGAGAAGTAGAATAAGAACGGGAAATAGGTGAATGCCGAGAGGCGAGAGAAGAAAAAAAAAAACAGAGATGACGAGATTTGAGAGTTCTTGCGAGGGAAAAAAGAATTCTCAATTTTGATTAACACTATGATACCATGACAAAGTGTTTTAGAGTAATCTCCAGCCGTTGTATTGAAACATTAGAGTTTAAACATATATACAAGGCTCTAACATTAAACTTAAACATTTAGCCAATCATATCACAACATTATACATTAGAAAAGTTAAGGAATATATCATAATTCTCCTCAATAGAAACATAAAGAGAAGGATGCAGTAATTTACTTTTAACCAAGTAATAAGAAAAAGCTTGTTTGAATATCATAGAACCCAATTGAATTCAAGACAAGTTCACTTTATGTGTTAAAAAATTATAGTCATATTATCTTTCTTCTATCTCTCCTCCTCCTCGCGCTCCCAATTCTATCTCGTTCATTAGAGACCTGCGACTTACGGCAAATGGTGTGAGACGACGAGATAAAAACTCCGTCTCTTTCGACTAGATTTCTTGCATCGCGGCCCCGGCAGAATCCAGAGAAGGTGAGCTCACCAGATTTACTTTCTCCTCCCTGACCGCCACAGTTCTTCACCTTCCCTAGCCTCTAGATTCACTATCGCATGAGATCTTCAGCAGTAGTAGCTTCTTTGACATTAGATTCGGCCAGATCTGGTGTGGCTGCAAAGCAGGGAAGTCGTTGACATCATGGAAAGTAGAGATCTCAAGGCGTGAAGCTCATGTCCTTCAACTAGAGGAGAGCAAGGCGCTGTCCTCGGTTCGGTGATGCGGGGACCATCATCTTCTGAAGATGCTGTTAATCCAAGACCCTCAGGTGGAGGTCTTGTCCCCAGCTTCTCTCGCCGGAAACCTACTTATTGTTGGGATAAAAAATGGTCACGACGTAATTGATGTTCAAAAATGTTGGTATAAGCACCAATCCCGATTAGTGGAACAAACCAACCGAATTTGCAATATTCTCAAAAGATCGCAAACGATACGTTTCGGAAGAATCGATCAAAAATCACAAAATCGTTAAGCGATCATCTCTGCACTTTTTTTACTTTAGTCGAGAATGGTTTTTTTCCACCGGGGCAAGATGGTCCGCTTACTCGGAATGAACGTCCGAGGAATACAGAAAACCTCCACAAATACGTAATCTCTAGACAAACGCTTTGGTCCTGAAAATCATTTATGGACATCACGAATCTTGCTCAAATACGAACAATCGAGATGTTTTCGGACATACGTTCATCTCACCAGCAGGCGAGGTGAATTTTCTCTGGGAATTCATCTTGCTAGTTTGCGAGATGAATCGCACTTGTGCTTTGTATCACTCCAAATGAATAGTGTCTTGTTTCGTATTGTCCTGAGTTTCCATTGGGGTTTTACGATAAAAATATAAAACTCGTCTCTTTTGTACGATGACTTCCATCGACTTGTGAAAGAATCGTGAAACTGGTTCGTATTACTCAATCGTATAAAACGGTGATGATCGACGTGGACTTTGATGTTGTCTCGCTTACATAATGACGTGAACTTTGATGTTGTCTCGCTTACACAATCAGAATAACCTTTCCATGGAGGTTTCGATCGTATCATTGCGTGAAAGTTTGTTTCTTGACAAGAATCGTAAAAGTCGCCTAAACCATAAAATGGCCTAACAAAGCCTAAAACACGATAACGGCCCACTTACGATTCTAGACAGGAATCGAGCCCAAGTGTAATGACAGTTGAGGCTTGTCCTGCAAGCCAAAGAGAAATGGAAGAAATGCAGAAAATGAAGATTTCTGCATAAGAATCAACCGAAAAAGAAGATTTCCTCAAAAGAACGGAAGATATGAAGGGAAGACGGAGCAATTCCGAAGTCTATATAAGAGAGATCAAGAGAAGGTTCAACACACATTCTATTCTACAAGCCGAAATACTTAGGGCTTTAGACTTTTTTCGTTATTGTTAGTGAGTTGCGACTCAATTAGGTTTATCAGTCTCCGTTACTAGATCTAGGATAACATGCCGGTAGTTCTCGTGGCAGAGGCTATCACCAGTTGTAACACGTTCACGCACCGATTCAGAATAAGATTCCTATTGCGCTCTTTTGAGTTCTTAAATTCATTTTTGTACTCTTTGTTTTCGTACTCTGATCTTTCTACGTTTGAGTCACAAAAATCCGGGATCTCTGGAAAGTTAGAGTTCTCTCTGATTTTCCGTAACTAACAAAAATTGACGGTGCGAATTTTGGTTCCCACTCTTATATTTTTCCTAGATGCGGTGTGACCTTCACCGTGGACCAGCCATTTTCTCCTGCCAAGATTCTCAAGCTTTGCGTGGGCTGCGGTGGTAGAGCAGTCTCGGTTCCGTTGTTAGGTCGCGAGAACTGTACCTCCGGCGAGTCCGCAATCGTCGGCGGCAGAGTGGTTTCATTAGGGTTTTCTTTTGAAATCTAGGGTTTTCCATTTGTTGGGTTCTGAGCTAGTTCAGTTTTTGGGCCTCGAAAAGCCCACCCGTATTTGGTGGGTTAGGTCTAGGTGTTTTACTGTTTTAGTGTTTTGGGCTGAGAAAGAATATGATTATATTTGGATTTATAAATACATAAAAACTTTTCTTTTGTCACCATTTTGATCACAACATGCCGGCTTAGTAGCCAGTTCCTGCATAATAGCAGGTAATTCTTACACTATCGTAAGCATAGAGAATCGATCCCTGGTGAAGTGGTGTTACATGTTTCATGTGGACTTATGAATGTACTAGGCCAAAGCCACTTTCCCAAATACATAAAACCTTTATTAAAAAAAAAAACTTTTCTTCTATGTGGTTAGAGGTCGGACAACCTTTTAGTTAATATCTTGTTCTATATTACGAATATTTCAATTTCCACCCCTTTTTAGTTTAAGGTTTTACATAAACAAATTTATACCCCGCCACAGATTTTTGTATTTTTTTTTACTTGTGTTAATCTAGTACTCTCTTCATTTCATTTTATTAATTGTTTTAATTAAAATCGCGCATATTAACCTAACTTTTGCTTTTTACATTTTTTAAAAAATTTTATGAATTTAATTAAAAGCAGGTAGATGTTTGAGTTTTGTTTTAACTTTTTAATTAAAAATTTTACTTTTTTATTGAGATTTGAAAAAAACGTATAATATGAAACAAGAAAAAACCTTCAAAACAGTTAATAAAATGAAACGGAGGGATTAATTTTTGATTTAAAATATTCATCTTTAGTTTTTCAATCAATATTATACTAATATATATATATATATATATATCTTGTATTAAAATCTTATGATGTACTTATATAAAACATGAATTCCTTGAAATACCACTAGCTAAAATATGTTAAGATTCTAAAAATACCACATACTTCAAAAATACTATTAAGTTTTTTTTCCCCAAAAATACTACAAACATAAAAATAAATTTTAAGGGTCTAGAATTTAAATTTTTGAGTTTGACTCCACTAAATAGAGTTTAGAGTTTAGTTTTGAAGGGGTTGAGTTTGGTTTTAAGATTAGAGGTTTGAATTTGGAGTTTTAAAGTTATTTCAAATTTATGCTATTTTTGAAACAAAAACAATTTTGTAGTATTTTTTGTAACAAAGTGTGATATTTTTAGAACATATTCATATATTCATTTTTTTGTGGTATTTTTGAAAATTCCTATAACAAAATCATACGTAAATCGTTAGGAGGTACATGTATGATGTTTTGAGTGAGGGAATGAAAAATGGACGAATGAATCCATAAATCCAATAGAGAAAGAGAAGGCAATACATATAATATAATCACATATTTCACAAAGTTGAAAGTCAAAAAAGATAACAAGAAGAGTAAAGTAATATTTTGACTTCTTTTACAAAAAAGTAATGACTATGTGAAACACATAAAAAACTCTTTTGGAATCATTTTGTTTATAAATACAAGAATGGAAGTGAGAATGTTGCTGGGAGTTCCAACTGATGCGTATGCACTCCATAAAACTATTCGAAGGAAGCCTTAAGATTACGAAGTTAATTCATTATCAAAATACTATCTACAAATTTTGTCACTCGTTGTCTTATAACAAAATCATTCAATTTCACCAACGCAAGTTTCTTTACTACCTTATCTCTAATAACGAGTCTTGTATTGTATGAAGAACGAATATACATTCATACATCTTCACTTAGAAAAGAGAACCGAAGTAGATAGTTTATATTAGGAATATCCACAGTCTAAGAGTTTACTTTTTTTTTTTTTTTTATCGCCATAGAGTTTACTTTTTTAATGATTCATATTAATGATGTCATGTAAAGAAAAGAAATATATATAACCAATTTACAATGGGGAATCCACATATAAGATTATGGGTTCAATTGAACCCAATGACCTTTTTTATTACTATAATCTTTTAAATACACATTATATTTGTACCCAATTAAATCATAGAATTGAACCTAGCCAATTCAATATAGTTTTGATTCTATTGCATCAAACTATATGCATTTTGTTGGTTTTGATGTTGTTACACCAATGATTTTTTTTCCTTTCTTGATTAATTAAAAGAGTCGGCAAATAAATGTATTTTCTCATGTTATTTTGTAATGATATTTTTTTCAATATATATATATATATATATATATTTTAACAGTTTTATATTAACTCCACTATACAAATTTTCTAGAGGTGCCGTTGCCAACTTATAATTCTAAAATTGACTAACCAAACTATCTAATAATTTTTGGCGCTATTATATCTTATGTATTATTATTTTGATCAATATCTCTTGAGTATAAGTTAACCCGATACATAATATAGAAAAGACTTGATCCTTTGCAATAATGAGTTGAAATAGCGTCTCAAAAGACATAACATAACACACTCTTAATCAAAACATGTTCATATTTATATCAAGCAACATCAAATTTGTGAAGAAAATGAAGCAAAGTAAGAAAAAACTGGTTAGAATATGTTTATATCAAACCACATCATATTTATATCAAGCACTCATATTATTAAGAGACCCGTAACATTTGTGAGAAAAACAAGTTCTTACATGGAAATTTACAGTCTCTCTTCGAGTCTCAGATCTAGATCTGAATTCGCCGAGACCTGTGTAAAAGAGTGACAAAGACGAGCTTATATCGAGTCCTTTCGACCTCAACTTCGTGCTCCGCAGCCCCCGGACTCGCCGGCGAGAGCCAACGGCGGCAAGCTCGCCCAAGAACCATCAACTCCTTTCACTGTCACAATACCTTAGACTTTCTTCTTCCTGCAATCTCACGAAGTTCCAGTGAAGGCGTGAAATTGCTTCCTCGGCAGTGTTTTCCGACCAGCTAACTTGTGGCGACAAAGCATGGTGGTCGGCGCGGCGTGGAAAACGAGATCCTCGAGGCGGTTAAGGCTTATGTGTTGCATGGTAAGGGTGTTCTCAGTTCTTGGTGGTGGTGTGGAAACCACGGCCACCGTGATTTGTTTGCTTCCCGAACCAGATAGTGGAGAAGCCTGTTTCCCAAGTCGCCGGAAACCTACTCTCTTTTCTCTCCTCTCACCGTGATTTTTCTACTCAGCTTCCTCCTCCTCTTCTCCATCAGATTCTTCGTGGGCGGTGGATGTGGCTACATCGTCTCAGTCATCCGCTATCGGGTCGCGCCTTCAAGTCGTTGATGTCCGCAACTCTTTTGTCGGCGGCAGACTGGTAAACTAGGGTTTTTCTAGTTACTTCAGATTAATGGGTTTTCTGGTTTGCGGGCCTGATGTGCTTCTAAAACCTTTTCTCGGATTGTGGGCTATAGATATCCATTGTATTATTTTGGTGTTTTTGGCCGTTGATGTAAGATTGAGCTATATTTGGCTCTACATAATAAAAACCTTTATAAAAAAAAAAAAATTACAGCATAATTTCTCTAAGATAAACTTTTGTAGAGAGAAACACTTCGGAAATTGTTTCCAAAAGTTAAGGGACGTACATAATTAGCTCTTATCACAAATTTTCCTAGGAGATACTTTATGCAAACTTTTCAACCAATATAGATTCACATGCCGAAGAATTCCTCCACTATTTCACCCTAATATTTTATTATGTATCTTGAACACATCAAAATATATTTCTATTATTGAGGCTAATGCTATTTTTCTTCTTCCAACTTCAATCTCTCTCATTACTTCCGCATGTGCATATGATAAACTGCTTGTTCATTCCTCCGTTTTAATGTTATTTTAGGCGAGACTGAAAAGACTATTTCTATGTTCCAATATACACGATGATTGAAAGTTTGGTAGAATTAAGTGGGAGATATTGATCCGTAATTTGGTGGCACAAGATTTGTAACTTAGGCATCTCTGGTTCGAAGTC
Organism: Iberis pinnata; assembly: GCA_900406425.1. Lineage (NCBI taxonomy): Eukaryota > Viridiplantae > Streptophyta > Magnoliopsida > Brassicales > Brassicaceae > Iberis > Iberis pinnata. Next base: position 25,930 of record OVBE01001285.1, on the reverse strand, counting down.
TGGCCAACGCAAAAATGTAGTAATATTTGTAACGATGACAAAAAAGTGAGAGATATTTATAGCAGAAAAATTTGAGGTGGCATCAAGATGTGGATGGAGAGACGAATTAAGTGATATTTTATCACATTTATCTCTCTTCCTACAAGTTTCTGAGTCACTCTCAAGGTTGTTGTTCCAAGTAGCAAGTCCTTTCTTGAAGATGTAGCTATACTATCAGCACCAATTAGAAGAATACAAAAAGGTATCTAACAATTTTGACTCAGCCAAACAAGATTGGACCAAAGACTATGACATCCATGAATTAAACAGAAAAAAAAACAAGCAATTATCACGAGACCAATAATAGAAGATTGTCTTCACAAGACCAATAATATAGACTCACTCATCCTTCCTATAAATACCCACCTTTGGGACAAAAATAGATGCGAGAAATTCACAACCCCTTCTCTATCTAAAAACTCTCTGAAACAACTTTCAAAATCTACAAGCTTAAATTTTGTAATCTTTAAGCCTTATTTACAAATATTTTGTACTATATTAAATCAATAAAATTTTAAAAGTTTTATCATACTACATTTTTAGTTTTTTTTATAATTTTATTTAAGTAAATTTTGTATTTTTATTTAAACAATAAAATTTAAATATAGAAAAGGAAATAGAAATCAGTGCTATTAGAGCGCCAAAGATCTTACAAAGAATTTTTTTTTAACAAATCTCTTAAAGGTTTTCAAAAAATAAACTTTTGACCCCCATCTAGTTGATCTTCCCCTTTTGAAATGACATTATTGTCGTCGGTATCCCAGGTTGTAAGTCCTAAGAAGTGGCCCTAAATCTGTCGAAAAGCATTTGTTGTGTCAAGAAAGAGAAAGTTAGTATCTTTGTAGCATGTGTTTAATTCTAGATTAAATCATGACTTCGTCATTTAGAAAATTCTTTCAGCGTAACCATGCTTCTAATTCTACATCACATACACATTTAATTCAAGAGAAATAATGACAAAGTTAACATCATTTAATCAAGAAATAACAAAAGATCAATTACCCCATATTAATCTAGAAAGTTTTTATTAAATTAGAACCTTTGATTTTAGAACCACATATTCAATAAAAGAGTATGAACAAACTTTACATCTCCAAAATGAATTTGAAGAAGTTAAATTACTATCCTCACTTGCCTTAGATAAAAACAAACAAAAAGATTTAACTATTTACATTTTGGATTAATTCAAACCACTATAAGAATTGTTGTGGATTCTCAAATATTACTGTTATTAAGAGAAAAGACCTTATTAAAATTTGAAGATTCGCTACTAAGAGCAGTTCAATCTAATATATGCAATGAACCAATTTATTTTAAGTGTCCTGCTAATTATCAACTAACACTTTGTGATCCAATAATACACAACAGCTTAGTATTAAACGTTCATCTACCTGAAATTAAATTTTAAAACAAAATACTTGGCTATTTACCACTTTATAAGATTTATTTTAAACAATCACCTTATGAATTTAATCCAATATGTTTATTATAATATGATAAGGGAGAAACAAAAATCCTAGCCGACTATAATAAAGATACTCGAACAACTACATATACTCCTTAACAATTAAACCGGAATGAAATAACAATATCAAATCAATGAAAAATTGAAATAACTCAACCACCTAGAAATTTGTTAAAAACATATCAAGATTAATCAAACAATGAGACGGGAAAATATTATTACAGTTAGATCATAAAGAAAATCACTTCGACCACAGATTAGTTCATATCACTGAAAAACTTCCATTTCTGAATTTCATATTGGTCAATCTAGTCACGGAAAGTGTAAATCAAAATATTAAACAAGACAATTCAGTTGAAATTAGGGCTTCTATTACTGAACCATAGCAAAATTTATATCCAACATCTGCCATGCCATCAAAGTTAAAATCTTTAAATATCAAACTAAAAGAATATGAGATTAGTTAAAAATATATAAAATAGGACTTTTGTTCAAAAGAAATTAAGAAAAACGTGTTTGGAACTTCATAACATTATCTAAACAATAAAGTATAATTTTTAGAGAAAATGTTCGTATGGTTTAGAACATACTCAATCGAGCATACCTCAATTATCCATTTAAAACAATTAACACAGGTTCATCTTTAATTCAAGTATGAGAATTGGTAGATGATAACAAAACTAAATCAATACATCCATCTCTAAGAGATTTTAAAATAAACACATCAAATAGACAAATTAGACCAACTCCTTTTAAAATTGGAACCAATAAAGATGATAAAGAACCAGTTATAATTCAACATATTAAATAATTATATCAACAAAATAATTATGAAAGTAAATTATTACACACCATCTCTCGGCAAGTAGATAGTATAGACAACAAACTAAATAACGAAAACAATAAATTTGATTAGTATAATCAAATCACTCCGCACCCTTTTCCAGTATTACTCCACCCATCTTCAAACCTATAACTAGACAAGTTTAATTTGTAGTAAACGAAATTCTAAATTTTTTGCTAACAAACTAAAAAACTTAGACAAAGAAAAAGGAATCAGTAATATAGACAAAAATAATAATGAATCTATTCAAACGTCTATACAATCAGAAAATGAAAATCTATAAACTAATAGAATTAAAATTACATAATAAGATATAATAAACCATATTATCCAATACATACTTCATCAGATATATTATACTAAAAAAATTGCTAACAATGTGTATATTGGACACTGTATATGTGAATGGAACATTAATGGACTTTTTGAGTATATAATAGTGAATTTATTACAAGAAATGGAAATATCATTTCTGACTTATAAATCAACAAATACTTATTTCACTTATAAGCAAGCATGTGTCATGTTAGTAACATGATTTATAGGAACATTAACATATTGGTGAAATAAGTCACTCGTATATATAGTCAAGACTCTATAATCAATCATGTTGAAATTATAAGAACCAAAGTTTAAAATGGTTTTATAATATAAAAGGAAAAACAAATGATGTATAAGTATTAATACACACTGATGCATTTTATTGGGAACTCAACTGAAGAATTAGAAAGTAAAAATATAGTTTTAACCAATTTAAGATGTCCAACTTTAAGAGATTTTAAATCGTACAAAGATATCTTTATGACCAACATATTACAGTGAAATGATTGTAATCAATCCTTTTAGAAAGAACGATTTATCGCAGGATTAGCGTTCTTTTCGCAAAATGAGTAATCAATAAGTTAGAGGAAGGATTATTTGCATTCGTTAAAAAGGAGGTATTATCTATATGTAAAAAATATAAAGATTATCTATATGGCAATAACATAACAATAAAAAATGGAATGATTTTCTAAATGTTGAGTAATCATGAGTTTAGTTTTTGAACAATATGGATACGATAAATTTAATCACCATCTAAAGTATGATGATTATATAAAAAATTAACGACATAAAGTACTACAATAAAAATATAAATTTTCATAAAAAACCAACAAATGAATATTATAAAAAATCAAAATTATTTAAAAAACAACATAAAATCCAATGAAAAAAAAGAAATTCTTAATTTTCAACAAAATACTATCCATAACAAATTAATTTAGTAAACAAAAATGTCATATTCAACATTTACAAGAAGGAAAAAATTAAATGAATTGAAAATGATGGACTAAATCAAATATATTTAGATTTACCAAAGGAATTTTGGGAAAGAAAATGCATTTGGTAAATCAATACCTAATAAAAGAAATTTATTAAAACGATTATATAATGCAAACATATTTTCAAAATTCAATATGAAAAGCGGGTTTTGGAAAACTCAAATTGCCAAACAAGAAAAATATAATACAACATTTATAGTACATTTTAGACATTAAAAATAGTATATAATGTATTTTGGAATTTAAAATGCACCCTCTTCAACATAAATCCAATAGAGAAAGAGAAGGCAATTCATAATATAATCACATATTTCACAAAGTTGTAAGTAAAAAAAGATAACAAGAAGAGTAAAGTAATATTTTCACTATGTGAAACACATAAAAAAAACTCTTTTGGAATCATTTTTTTAATAAATACAATTTTAAGAATCATATCGCAATAGAAATATTGTGGTAGAGTTATCCCTGAGGAAGAAATGATTGAGAAAACTTTCTCAATTTTCAAAAAGAATATAGTGTTTTACCAACTCTATATAGAAGTATTTGGTCTAAAAGGTTCTTTGATTTGATTGTGGCGCTTATTTTAGCGGAGAAGAATAATGAGTTTCTCATTTAAAATCACAACTCTCGTTCTACTAGAACTAAGGCATACCTTAAAATAAAGGCCACATATATGACAAACCTAGAGAAGCAAGTTCATACCTATTGTGGTAGTGGTTGTGGTTGTTGCTTTAATAACAGACGTGGATGAACTTACAACCCACACGGGAGAGGGTCAGAAAAATGAGTTTAACATGTGAACTTTCCAACGAAAAGAAACCAACCCAACCAAAAACGTGAGGATTTCTATTAAATATGTGGTGCAATAGGGGGTTTTTCCCATGTTTGCCGCACTCTCCCACATCATTGTAAGTTGTAGCTAGATTCCACTACAGGAAAACTAAACAAGTGAATCTGACATATCACTTCGAGGGTACGATGTACGTCGATTTCTCAGACTTTTTTGATGAAATATTAAATTTATAGATCAAAGAAAGAAGTCATGTTACATACAAATTTTCTTGAGCAATTTAAAGAACCCGATAGTTAAGATGAGTGGTTGAGGTTACCTCGTTAAAACCTGAATCTAGAAAAATCATTGGGATAAATCTAGAGACAGGAAAAAGAGTACAAGCACTCGACGACGAACTATGGGATGTTACAATAACATTTGGGAGTAGCCGGTAAAGTGATATGAGAGCCAGTTGTCTAGCCACGGATCGCACACCAGCGCGCATGTATTTGGTGGAGGGGCGAGTCATTGTTGTAGATGAGGCCAGCGAGGTGGTCGGTGATGCTTCGAGTGATGCGGTTCCGCATTGCCTGAGTAGAGAGACTGTTGCGGCCATGAATACAATACGCCCGTTCCTTTCTCTCAACAGATCGTAGATAGTGGATTGGAAGAAAAGCTTGATAATGACAACATCTATCCGATTTTGTGATGGATGATGGATGGCGTGCAGGGTGAAGCTCCAGTCCTGAGATACTCGCCAATGAAGGAGGGGCGTGATAATGTCACTCCAGACCGTGTAAGAGTATGGGCACGCAAAAAACAGATGATCTCTAGTTTTGTCCGGTTCGCCACAGAGAATACATGGTTGTTGGCGCCCCCATTGACGCATGCGAGAGCCTGTCGAAATCCTGTTAAGAACAACAAGCCATGAAATAAAAGCATAGCGTGGTATAGATTGGGAAAACCATAGAGATTTCCACCAGAGAACAAGAATGTAAGTGTGACTTAGCTGTTTCCAGGTCGCCGTTGAAGAGAACCATGATTTGAAATCCGAGCCATGATTCCAAAAAGCTTGATCTTCACCAGCCTTCGGGTGTGGAAGTTGTAACGCAATGATCCTTGAGTGTAAATCACGAAGATAAGGAACTCGCGGATGGAAATGTAACCAGCCATGTGAGGTAGCCGCTTCTGCTATCGAAGCGTGATGCGGGACATTAAACTCGCGAGACCCCGAGGAACCTGCAAGAGAACTAAGAATATCCAAGGGAGACCAATGTTCATACCAGAATGAGGTGTAGCGACCATTGGCAATGATTTTTCGAAAGAAAGGGGTGGCAGTCTAGCGAAGTTTGAGAAGCTTACGCCAGTTGCAGAAGCCGCGGGCAGTGAGCGAGTCATCCCAAAATGTAGAGCCTCGTAATAGGTATCGTCGAACCCAGTCAGCCCATAGCGAGTGATAATTGTTGTGCAAGCACCAAATAAGAGATAAGGAGAATACTTTTGAGGTGTCATCAAAACATCTAAATCCCAAACCACCTGCTGTAAATGGCTTACATACATTTGACCAGGCCAGCTTCAACATATTAGAGTTCGTTAGGTTGCCAGACCAGAGAAAATTGTTGCAAAGACTGTTAATTTCCCGAAGACATCATTTTGGTAATCGAAACGCGGACTGCCAGATGTTGGTTGTGCTCACTACAACCGATTTGAGGAGTTGGAGGCGACATGCAAAGGATATAAGTTTCAAAGACCAGGAGGACATGCAAGTTCGAAGATGAACAATGAGTGGTAAGTAGTCATCGCAGGTAAGTTTCTTTGTGGTTAAAGGAAGGCCGAGGTATCGCATTGGTAGTGAGGCATGACTAAGGCCAAGGTTCATTGTTAAGTGCACTAGAGCCGGATTAGGCTAAGGTGTAAGGAATATATATGACTTTTGGACATTAACTTGGAGTCCCGAAGCTTGTCCGAATGTCTCCATAACCTGCAATATACTATGCACCGAGTTGGGCAGCCCATAAAAAAAAATAAGAATATCATCGGCAAAGCATAAATGAGTAAGACCGAGTTCCCGACATTGCAGGTGATAACCTATACGACCTATGGCTGCAGCTTCATCTATAAGTTTGGATAAAACATTGTTATCAATGACATAAATATAGGGTGAAAGGGCACAACCTTATCTGATGCCTCTAGAGATTGGAAAATATCCTACGGGTTCACCATTAACGGAGATGGAAAAAGTGGCCTTGGAGAGACATAGTCCGATCCAATGAATAAATTGAGCAGGGAATCCCATAGCCTGCAAAACCGAGAGAATAAAATTCTAGTTAATGGTGTCAAAAGCCTTAGATATATCCAATTTGAGAGTGCAGCGAGAAGTGAAAGAGGGCTTGTGGTAGTCCTTAACTAGCTCAGTTGCAAGCATAACGTTCTCTTAGAGAGGACGGTCTTTGATGAAGACGCTCTGATTTGGGGCAATGAAATCCAGAAGTAGTGGTTTTAGTCGGTTGGCAAGGATCTTTAAGATGACTTTGTATATGGTATTGTAGCAGGAGATTGGGCGATAGTCTTTCATAATCTGTGGGTGGTCGCCTTTGGGGATAAGAGAAACCAATGTTGCATTTACCCCCAGAGGAAAAAAGAGTTCTCAGAATTTCTCAATGAATTCGACGAGGTCACAATTACAAATAAGTGAAATGTTTGTGGAAACTATCAAATAGCTCAAATGAATCAATTTAAATAATATTATTGTATTTTTGCTATAACAACGATCTAATATATAATTATCGTATGTGTTTTTAAATATTTCCTATATATTGCTATTAATAATTATGTCTAAAAATGGATAACTATATAAATGGAACAACATCCAAGGAAAATAGTAATAAAATATATATATCAAATAGTGAAACTACACATTATTCTGAAGGATAATTTTTCCCTGATTTAAAATTGACAAAAATTAGTGTTGATACAATATCAGGTCCTATGGACTTAGTTAAAAGACTTAGTCAAAACTTAATTTCAGAGAATTTAGGACCCGAACTTCAGAAAAAAGTATCAAAAATTTTTTTTTCCGGTTTCGGGTCCTAAATTCTTTGAAATTCAGTCTTGTTCCTCTTGTTTTCAATCCTCAACTCATTGAAATCCGGTTCTAAATGTTTGCTTTAAAACTCGGTTTTGACTCTCTGAACTTTGCTTTGATCAACCAACTTGAAGTGAAATTGCACATAACTTCAGCTTTGATAGAGTTCAGTTTTAACTCGTTTTATAACAAAGAATTGAACTCGGTTTATGTTGAATTGTTTTCTATTTCAATCATCAAAATTTGGTTTTCATATTGGTTGCTATTTCATCCCGATACTTGCTGGTTCTATTGAAAACGTTGCTAATTTTTTCTGAATTGTCTACTGCTTTTTCATAAACACAAATCTCAACATGTCTAAACCATTAGCAAAAAGCATGGCCAAAAGATTTCAGAGAGCAAGGTCAGCCCACAACATTTCGCAAGATTATATAGAGATCTCTCCAGAAGCACCTGAGCTCACGGCAAGGCAGCGGCAAGCACGAAGCATTGCTGGAAAATTTCAAAGAACCAGGAAAACTATTCAACTTGATGAGGTGGAAATATGGCCGGACGAACCAGTGTTCACTCCCAAGCAGCAACAAGCATGTAGAATCGCTGCAAAATTTCAAAGAACCAAGAAAGCCCATCAACTTGACCAAATGGGGATCGACGAAACTGAACAAGAGCTCACTGCTGCGGAGAAACGAGCTATATAAAAGAAAGAGGCTGAATTTTCATGGAGGAAGAAGGACATCAAGAGGGGAAAGGAACCAATGCTAATAGATGAGGACGAGAGTAGTGAGGATCCAAATTATGAAGAAGATGCGAGTGTTCGAGGAGTTGAACACCAGTTTGAGCAAATGTACTCTGAGCTCAAAGAGGAAGCTTCCAAAAACATGACCCAACAGGCCGTACTGTTGGAGTACATCTCCGCCCTGTTTTCACGAGGTTTCAAAGGAACAAGGTTTCCGCATAAACATACGATGGAAGTTTTTGGGATCGGGAAAGACGTGGCCTACATGTTCTACTTGGCCAAAATTGATACATTCATGGCCACTCATCCTGATGCCTACTAAGAAGAGACTTGTTATTTTCTAGAAACTCTTCAGGTTCATCATGGTGACGAAGACTCCCCCAAATACATCACGTTTTCAGTAAAGGGAGATGATTATCAAATAAAAATCTCCAAATTGGACCATATATTTGGATTCCCATCAGGGGATGAGGTGGACCAAGATTTTTCTAAGATTGAGCTGACTGCACTATGGTAAACTATTTGGGTCGGGGAGTATGATTCGAGCCAATCGTAGAGCGCAAGTATACGAAACTCAATGGTACGATACTACCACAAATCTGTCGCCAACACCATGTTTGGGAGAGAAATAAATGGTAGTGTCAATGAAGGCGAACTGGGAATGACCAACTTGGCCTTGAAATCTCCTCTCAAGCGCACTTCTGATGGTGATGTGATGCATGGCGATAGAGCCAAAGCTAGCCTCTCTCATGTTATGGTCAACTGAATGATGGGGTAAAAAGGTTGGGCAAGGGCACTACACAGAAAAGGAGAAAGGAGTTACTTGACCATTGAAGGAGTTGTGACTCCTATACCAAGATCATGCAAGGTCCCTCTGCATTCTGACCCTCATCCACCAAGGTGGATAGACCTCAACTATCTGAAGAAGGCACACTTTTTCGAAGGACCAAGGTATAAGGAGCTGTATAAATTTATAGATACACGTTTAGGGAACTCGCGATTGTTACTCCCAAACACTTCAACCACAACCATCAGGAACAGAGATAACATCAACTTCCAATCGGATGAGGATGTACTATACCATTCAAGGAATGAAGCATCTGCTGGAGTGACTCCTGATATAGCTCTTGAAGACACACGTGCTTCTGGTGACATAGAGATGGAGAAACCAGAATGTTACTACTATGAAGAAGCTCTGACAACCAGGAAGGGTAAAACTCTGGCTGAGGCTCACAAGAACATTGGAAAGCTCGAGAAATGGCAAAAGTTCTAGGACAGGTACATCAAGAAAACATTCAAGGACTTGACCACCCAAATCAAAAACCTTGTTTCAAAGGTCAACAAGGCAAGTTCTTATGGGAGACAACGGTCTCCTTTTCGAGGTACTCTTGCAAGAAGCCACTCCACCGCCATTGGTCCGAGGGAACCATGCATGGTGCAACCACCCCGTAATTCCTCTTATGAACCCGAAACGACTCAAAGGAGAAAGCGGAAAAATTCCGTAAGGGATAACTTGGGAGCTGATAGCAGACTGAGTTTTGAACCGTAACAAGATGAAGCATCAAGCTTTGTGCCAGCTTACACTGCGGAAACCATGGACGCTCACATCTCCTCCACCTTTTTCATCTCGTATTGAGGTCATCTCCAAATGACCATTGTCTAATCCGTTGCATTTTCATTTGTTTTTGCTTCCTGGTTATGTGTGTTTATGTGTTTGTTTTCAAATTTTCTCATGAACTCTTATGAAAATTTGAATTACACAAGAGACTGTGTAATTTGAGTTTGGGAGAGGGTTTAGGAGTAATCTGATGTCTCTTTATTTTTCTTTATTTACCAGGTCATTTACCATCATTGTTACACGCCTCGATCGTTGGCTCGATCACCTGAGAGCCCACTTCAAGTTTCATCTTGAGCCCAAGTAGCTCCGACCCGACCAACTCGAATCAGGATGGACCAGACCCAAGATCCAGTTTTAGTGATTTTCTTTTGTTTTTATGCGTTTTAGGGCTTTTTCTGAACACTATAAAAAGTCCTAAACGCCTCCATTTGGAAACAGTCTTTATTTTTGTCATTTTTAGGTTTTGTCTTAGGTTTCATTTTTCTCTCTTTTTTCTTGATGTTCTTCATGTTCTAAACCAATATTTTGATTAAGGTTATGTTAATCTTCTGTTTTCTTCATTTTCCTGCTTAGATTAGGGCTGTGAACTATCTGGTTCATGTTGATTTACATTTTGATGCTTTTAATCTTGTTTTTAGTTTGATTATTTCCTCTGTTTTTCGTTACTGTTCTATTGATGTTCATCTTTTCTGGGTTGGTGTTCTTAACGTTTTAGATCTTCATCTTCTGCATCTCTGTTCGTTTTGGTCTTCTGCACTAGTTTTAGGGTTTCATATAGTCTCTTCTTTGTTGTTTGACCTTAGATCTAAATGTCTTACTTAGTAGCTATGTGTTTATGTTTCTATGATTTTCCATCCAACATGCATAGTGAGTAGTGACTTAGGTTCCTTGAGGATGGGATAGGGTAGTGTTGTTTCCTTGTTCCCCTAGGTGTCTAAGCTTTATTGTTTAATAGATCCTTTCTGTTTAATTGTGCTTAATGCTCATTACATTATGACCAAATGAAATATGAACTTAGGCATTTCAGCACCCGAAAAGTGTTCAATGAAATGCCTGATCAAGGTGATTTCAGAGACTTTCACATCCTAGCCTAAGGAATTAGATGTTTAGGGTGCTTATTGGCTTAGGTAGATTGGTTCGTAGTGCCTATTAGGTAGAGTTCTATTAACGGAAGTTAGGTCTGGATACTACGTAGTTTGAGGTCATCTGTCAAGGAATTGGATTTGATTGCTTTTGAATCTATCATCTCGGGATAGCTCTTGTTTGAGGTATGTTAGACACTTAGGGAGTTTGAGGAGGAACACTACCCAATTACCCCATCCTTAGGTATCCTTTCTTTGATTGCATCTTTTACCCATTTTAATTCCTCTATTTTGTTTCACTTGCTATCTACCTTTTACTTATGAATGCTTACCTTTGTTTTTTGTTTTAGCTTTCTACATGTTTTGTTTGCTTTGGACTTGTTAGTAAAACCCATCTTTATTGCTTGGCTTGACTTAGTAGAACCATTGCATCTAGATTGTTAGCATAGCATCACACCTGACTAGATTGACAACCCATCTATACTACAATGACATGCATCTATAATGGGGATTGATACCTAAAAAAACTTGTTATCACCATCTAATGAAGTTTTTGTTTGTTTTCCTAAAATCTAATCATGCATAGCATCTAAGGCATAGAAAAACCATAATCCTTTCTTTTCTTTTCTCAAGCATGTTGTGATATGAAATTTATCTCTACTTATTGGAACTTGAACTTGACATTAAATTATCATGTTTATGTATTTGATTTGAACTCATGGGTAGTATATACATATTTGGATCTTCTTGTACTAACCACTATTGTTAATCCAAATAGACTCCCCACCCTTGAACCCAACCTTCTTTCAAGCCATTTATCTATTACTGAGTGTTAGGTCTTTTTATGGAATGAGTTTGGTAGAAAGTGTTAGGTTTGAACTGACATGAATGGAATTTTATGTAGTTCTATTCCACTCTTTTTGGACTACGTTGGACTAGGTGGGATTCGATTCTGGGTATTGGGTTGGGTTGAAAAGTAAGAAAACATATTGGAAAGTGATGTCTCTGCATTTTAGTGGTTTTATAAAGTCATTTAACATCATTTTAGGGTCCTTTAGTTGTAAATATGTTGCATCCATAGGCTTTATTAGTAAGTTTGCATTTTTTAGGAAGTTCTGCATTAGCACTTGCATACATATGCATTTTGGAGATTTTTCAGGACTTTCAAGAGTTTTCAGAACATAAGTGCAAAATTGGAGAAGGAAAGGGAAATGCACAAGAAGGGACCCAACTTCTACGTCGAGCCTTTATATCAAGCCAACATAAAGACCAAGTCCATCTCAACGTCTTCAACATGGCTCGATCACACCTCAAATCTCAGCTCGATAACACCTCAAGTCTCAGCTCGATAGGGAATTGAATTGACTTGACACCTGGCTTGATCTCAATAGATACAAAATCCAGAATGTAACAAACAAGAATGAACATCACTACACCCCCCAAAATTTATACACCCAAATTATTTTCCCCCAAACTTGTTAGCTCTTGAAGTAGCCACCTAAACTTCCACTCCTCTTTATCACACCCCTAAACTTTTCGATCTCTTCATTGTTCCACCTATGCGATTAAGTAGTCTAATTCTCGATTAGAGAACTGAGATTCACGATTTAAAATTAGCGTTTAATTAAACAAAAAAAACCAAACAACTTTAAAAATAACTAAACCCGATTTTATTTCACTTATTCTAAACCGATCAAAGAAAAAAAAATTGGGTTTAGCTCAAATCGCGATTTTTGGGGAAAATTATAGTTCTTGGCTAAAAACGATTTCTGTAGAAAGGGAGTGCGTGAATTGATTCAATGATCACAGAAGATAGTGAAGAGAGATTGATGGTGGTCGGAAGGGTTTGGTTTTGTTTTCATCTCATTTGCAGTTTTCATATATTTCTGGGTTCCTCTCATTCTTCTTATTATGTTCGAGAATCCTTGCGAGGACAAGAGATCCTCCTAACGTCTTTGATTTTCTTCTTTGATCTTCTTCAGTAGGAAATAATATCTGATTTGGTCGAAGATGTTGGGAGATTTCATCATCAGACTCGTTGTGTATGTCCCAAATATATACGATATAGTTTTCTAATTTTATCATTCACTCTATTATAGAATTCCCTTTGATTCATGTTGTTTTATATCTATGATGAAATTAAATGGTGATGATTATTGCAGATTAATATTAGGGTACACATACCCAGCATTCGTATGCTTTAAAACAATGAAAAAAATATCAGAAGCTGTCCTCTTTTCTTTGGTTTTCTTTGGTTTTGTTTTTGGTTTAATACGCTAATTTTAAATCGTGAATTTCAATTTCTAAATCACAAATTAGACTACTTAATTTCATAAGGTGAAAAAATGAAGAGGTCAAAAAATTCAGGAGTGTAGTAAAGAGAAGTAGAAGTTTGGGTGGCTATTTTAAGAGATAACAAGTTGGGGGAGGGGGGGATAAGTTGGGTGTATAAAGTCTAGGGGGTGTAGTAATGTTCACCCAACAAACAAACACCCAATCGGCAACGACGCCAAATTGATAACACATATTTATAGTGTCAGGTCAATTCTCTATCCACACAAGCATTATCATGCCACTGTAGTATAGATATGATCAATCCAAATGTGTGTGATGCTAACACACTAGATGCACATGGAACTACTAATTCAAGCTAAATAAGAAAATTAGGTTTTAAAAACAAGTCCAAAACCAATTAAACATAGCAAACATGCATAAAATAAAGCAGAAATGAAAGTAAGCATGCATAAGTAAAAGATAGACAGTTAGTGAAACGTAAAAAGAAAAGTAAAATGGGTAAAAATGCAATCAAATGGAAGCAGTTCCTAAGAATGGGGGTAATCGACCAGTGATCCTTCCTGAACTACCTATACACCTAACATACCTCAAACAATGAGTTAATCCCTAGATATTATATTCATATGCAACCAAGTCCAATCTCTTGGTAAATGATTTCAAGCTAATCAATCACTAGACCTAAATTCCCGTTAACGGTACACTACCTAGCAGGCATGAGGAACCAATCTACTAAAGCCAATAAGCACCCTAAACATCTAATCTCTTAGGCTAGGATATGCAAATCTCTAAAATCACCATGTTCAGGTATTTCATTGAACACCTTCTGGGTGCTGAAATACCTAATATCATATTTCAGTTGATCAGAAAGAAATCAACATGAAGAGCAATAAAACAGAAGGGATCTAGATGCAATTAAACTTAGGTACCGAGGAAGAACAAGAAATCAATACTAGTCTACCCCATACTCAGGAACCTAAGGGAACTACTCACTACGCATGTTGGGTGCGAATTCAGAAAAACAGGAAAGCATAACTACTAAGCAAGACATTCAAATCAAAAGTAAACGATGAAGAACAGTAAGAACACTAAGTTGAAAACGTGATGAAGATGATGACCAAAACGAAAAACCCAAAGATGAAGAAGTTGAAGATGATGAACAACAAGAACACTAACCCAGAAAAACAGAGTAACAATGAAATAGTAGCAACCCAAAAATGATGAACAACACAAAAACGAGATTAAAGGCATAAAACAGTAGATCAACATGCACCAGATAGATCACAGCCTAATCTAAGCATGAAAATGAAGAAATCAGAAGGTAAACACAAACTTAATAAAAATTTGGGTTATTACATGAAGAACAACAAAGCAAAAACAGAGAGAATCTTAAACCTAAGAAAAAACCCAAAATGGCTAAAAATTAAAGCCCTAAAAACGCATAAAAGACAAAACGTAATGATTAATTTGGGCCTTAGGTATGGTTCGTCCTGAAAATGAGTTGGTCGGGTTGGAGTTTCTTGGCTCGATCATGGTGATAGAGCCATGAAGAAGAGTGATCGAGGCGAAGGTCTGGACGATCGAGCCCGAGAGAGACGGACGGGTGATCGAGCCGGGTTGAACAATCAAGCCGAGAGACACGGACGGGTGAGAGGAGATAGTGATCAAAGCGAAGGGCCGCGATCGAGGGGAACAAGGCCGAGAGATCGATGTGGTATGCGAGGTGATCGAGCCGGGATCGATGGTGATGATAGAGTCAGAGATCGAGGCCTAGAAGATGATCGAGACGAGGCAAGTTTGGCTCGATCGAGGCAGCTTGTGCATGTGATCGAGGCCATCGAGCTGGGACTTGAGGTGTGATTGAGCCGTGTTGAAGACGTTGAGATGGACTTGGTCTTTATGTTGTATCGATGTAAAGGATTGACGTAGAAGTTGGGTCCTTTCTTGTGCATTTCCCTTTCATTCTCCAATTTTGCACTTATGTTCTGAAAACACCTGAAAGTCCTGAAAATTCTCCAAAATGCATATGTATGCAAGTGCTAATGCATAACTTCCTAAATTATGTAAAATTACTAATAAAGCCTATGGATGCAACATATTTACAACTAAAGGACCCTAAAATGATGTTAAATGACTTTCTAAAACCACTAAAATGCAGAAACATCAACTTCCCCAAACTAAATTCTTGCTTGCCCTCAAGCAAGTGATGTCTCTGCATTTTCGTGATTTTTTAGAAGTCATTTAGCATCATTTTAGGGTCTTCTAATTGTACAAATTGTTGCATCTATAGATGTTATTAGCAAGTTTGAAAATTTTATGAAGTTTTGCATTAGCACTTGCATACACATGCATTTTGAAGATTTTTCAAGACTTTCAGGAGTTTTCAGAACGTAGGTGCAAATTTGGACAAGGAGAAGGGAAAGGAAGTGCAAAGCCCGAAATGGCGAAGTTGAATCAAACAACATGTCAAGCCAAACCAAAGCTGACTCGATCGACGAGCCATGCAGCTCGATCACCATCGAGCCAAGTGATTGAGCCACCTCCACCTCGGCTCGATCGTGTAACTTCACGGCATGATTATCTTGGCCCCTCCACCTCCGCCTTATCCTAGCTCCACCTCAATCACATGATCAAGCCAAGGCAAAGCCGGCTCGATCACACGCGCACACTCTTCCTTGATGGCCCGGGTCAATCATCGTGAGCCCACCTCGATCGTATGCATCCTTCAGCTCGAGCCCAAGCAGCTCTGACCCGACCAACCCAAAATAGGATGGATCAGACCCAAGATCCAGTTTAATGATTGCCTTTTGTCTTTTATGCGTTTTAGGGCTTTTCTCTGAACACTATAAAAAGCCCTAAATGCCTCCATTTCGAGAATGTTCTTTCTTTTTGCCATTTTTAGCTTTTGTCTTAGGTTTTATTTTCTCTCTTTTTGTTCTTGATGTTCTTCATGTTCTACACCCAGATTTTTCTTAAGTTTATGTTAATCCTCTGTTTTCTTCATTTTCATGCTTAGAGTATGGCTGTGAACAATCTGGTGGATGTTGATATATTTTTGATGCTTTTGATCTCGTTTTTAGCTTGATCACTTCCTCTGTTTTTGTTATTGTTCCATTGATACTCTGTTTTTCTGGGTTAGTGTTCTTGGTGTTCATCATCTTTGACTTTTGATCTTCATGTTTTCTTAATAGCTATGTTTTCATGTTTTACTGATTTCGCACTAAACATGCGTAGTGAGTAGTTACCTTAGGTTCCTGAGAATGGGTAGACTAGTGTTGATATCCTGTTCATCCTAAGTACCTAAGTTGATTTTCATGTAGATCCCTTATGTTTCATTGCTCTTCATGCTGATTTCTTTCTGATTAACTGAAATATGATTTTAGGCATTTCAGCACTCAAAAGGTATTCAATGAAATGCCTGAACATGGTAATTTCAGAGATTTGCACATCTTACCCTAAGAGATTAGATGTTTAGGGTGCTTATTGGCTTTAGTAGATTGGTTCCACATGCCTTCTTAGTAGTGTACCGTTAACGAGAGTTAGGTCTGGTGATTGCTTTGCTTGAAACCATTTACCAAGACATTGGACTTGGTTGCATATGAATTTTCTGTCTAGGGGTTAGCTCATTGTTTGAGGTATGTTAGGTGCTTAGGTAGTTCATGAAGGATCTCTAGTTAATTACCCTTGTCCTCAGGAACTGCTTCCCACTTGATTGCATCTTTACCCATTTTAATTTCTTGTTGTTTATGCTTAGTATCTGTCAACGCATGTTAATATTTGTTTCATGTTTCGAGTTTTACAAGGGGTTATTCAATTAGGTAATTTAAAGTATTTTGAAATCATAGTGAATTCAAGTGTTATTCAATTGTGTAGTTGGTAGAAATACATTAAAATCCCTTGTTATTGGATTGAGTATTTGTATGATGTATTTCAAAACACATTAAAAACAAGTGTTATTCAATTGAGTCCCTGGTTTTAAAGGATTTGAATTTCATTGGATTTTAATGTGTTTTCCTGTGTAAAGTATGAATAAAAGAATACATCTTGTTTTGCTCTGATTTCTACGTAATATGTAAAATCAATATTTTTAAAAGTAATTATCACAAAGATATCTAAGTGCTATTGATTATTTATATTATAATAATAAATTTGAAATTTCCTAAAAATTTAAAGTGTTACCTAGATTTTCTATGGAAATTTTCTATATAGTTAATTCTTTTATAAAAACATGTTTCTTAAAAAGTAGTTTAAGGTAACAAAGTTGTTAGCTAGATTTTCTATAAAATATCAAAATATTATATTGTAAAATATTTTTAATCATCATACTCATCAACATTTTTATATAACAAGTTAAACAAATAGATAAAAAGAAAAAAAAAGTTCCAACTTGAAAAAAATATAATTCTCTACAAANTTTTTTTTTTTTTTTTTTGTTAGCAAGGTAATAATGATTGGCAACTTGAGAAAAACAATTATGGTTTATTTTATAATATTTGATGATTTAACAATACATACAAATCCATCAAAATACATTACAAACAAATCTTTTTAAAAAAATTCAAATACATCATGCATTGTAAAAAATTCAACAAAATACATCAAATTACTTTAAAATACAACTACAATGAAATACAATAAAATCATAAATTCAATAACACCCCCTTAGTATTTTGCATGTTTTGTTTGCTTAGGACTTGTTAGTAATACCCGATTCTTACATTTAGCTTGAATTAGTAGTTCCAATCACATCCAGAGTGTTTGCATCACACCTAGTTGGATTGACATCTTATCAATGCTACAATGACATGTTTGTGTAGATAGGGAATTGATCTCACAAAACAAGACGAAAAACCTTGTTATCAATTTGGCGTTGTTGACAATTGGGTGTTTGTTTGTTACATTCTGGATTTTGGATCTATTAAGATCAAATTTCTTTTCTATTACCATATTGACCTTGTTTGTCTTTGTTTCCTTTTTTCATGTACTTGCATAGTTGTATATGAACCTAAGAATCAGAGGACCAACAGACTTAATTCCAATCGTTACAGATATTCGTGCTCTTAAAAGGGAATACTCTCACGCAAGACATGAACAAAAACGCTTGGAACATTTAAGAAGGTTGGATTTGTAAATGGAAGACAACGTTGACTGCAACAACCAGCACATTATTGGTGCTGGTGACAACCCGAACACTCACACCCAGTGTCATGGAATCACACCTCCTTCTGTACAGAACAATATCTTCGAGATCAAGCACATCTTGATAGCAATGGTACTGGGGAAAAAAATTCCATGGTTTGTCAATGGAGGATCCATTCGACCACCTAGACGAGTTTGATCGCTTCAGCAGTCTCACCAATATCAGCGGTGTGAGTGCCTTTAAGTTGCGTCTATACTTATTCTCTTTGGGAGATAAAGCTCACCAGTGGGAGAAGTCTCTATCCAGGAACTCAGTCACTACCTAGGATGCTTGCAAGAAAGTGTTTCTTTCCAAATTCTTCTCCACATCTAAGATTGAGGAATGACATCCTGGTTTCGCACAGCGAAACGGTGAAACCTTCTCTGAAGCATGGGAACGCTTCAAGAATTACACTCTACAGTTTCCTCATCATGGTTTCAGCAAAGCATCCCTACTCAGCACACTCTATCGCCATGCTCTACCAAAGATATGCATGTTGCTTGACACAGTAAGCAACGGTAATTTTTTGAACATGAGTGTTGATGAAGGTTGGGAACTTGTAGAGAACCTCGCTCAGTCTGATGGAATATATAGTAAAGAGTATGATCGCACACCTCGTGGTGGCTCAGAAATAGACAATAAAACAAGGAAGGATATAAAAGCTCTATATGAGAAGTTGGAGAGGATTCTACTGGGTCAGCAACACTAAGTTCACTTCATCACCGATGAAGAGCAACTTCAGATCCAAGCTGGGGAAGATAACCAACAGGAGGAGATTAGCTATGTGCAGAATCAAGGTGGCTATAACAAAGGGTTCATTAACTACTCCAACAATCCCGATCTTTCATACCGAAGCAACAACATAGCCAACCCTCAGGACCAAGTGTATCCACCACAACCATAAAAGAACATTCAACCATTCATCAACTACGCTCAGAATCGTGGTTTCTTCCCAAAGCAACAACAAAGTGGTTTTCAGCACCCACAGCAGCAGCAACAACAAGCTGGTGCACCTCCTGGTTTCACCTCTAACCCACCTCCAGCTCAACCTTCAAACATTGAGGCAATATTACAGCAACTTCTTCAAGGTCAAGCTAATAGTGTAATGGATACATCAAAGAAGTTTGGTGAACTTCATCATAAGATGGATTCTTCCTTCAACGCCATCTATGTGAAGATTAAAACTCTCAACTCAAGAGTTACTGCTCTAGAAAGCAAGACTGCCTCCACTTCTGCTTCTACAAACAGACCACTTCCAGGAAAATCTGTACAGAACCCAAATGTGTATGCTCATGTCAATGCTATCTTCCGAGGGAGTACCACTGACCTTCCTCCTCCCATTTTCACTACTGATTTCACTGAGGACANGAGGGGGGGGGGGGGAATCGAGTTTAAACGTAGTTAAAACTGCGGACTGTGAAAAATTTGTTCTTGGTGATAAGCTATCTTCTTCAAAGGATAATGCAACACATTTCGTTCCACCACCTTATGTTCCAAGGTTTCCATTCCCATCACATTTCAAGAATGAGATTATGGAAAAATATCCAGAAATCTTTGAGAAACCCATAAGGAAAGAGACTTCTCAAGAAGTGCTGGAATCAAATGTCGAATGCAATGCTTTAATAGGAAAGAAGCAAGAGGATCCTGGTTCATTCGCTTTTCCATGCTCACTAGGACCCCTAACCTTCAACAAATTCCTTTGTGATTTAGGAGCGTCCATTAACTTGATGCCTTTCTCCACTTCCAAGAAGCTGGGATTCAACAAATTCAAGGCATCCAATATAACTATGTTGTTGGAAGATAGATCAATTAAGTATCCTAATGGCACCCTGGAAAACTTACCCATCAAGATTGGAGACGTAGAAATACCCACTGACTTTGTGGTATTGGAAATAGATAAAGAGCCGAAGGACCCATTCATCTTTGGAAGACCATTCTTAGCAACTGTTGGAGATGTGATCAACGTCAAGAAAGGTAACATCAGGTTGAACGTAGGAAATGGTCCAAGGATGATTATTAACATCAAGAGCAAGACGAGGAAGCTTACAATCCAAGGCCAGCTATTCTCAATCAAGGAAAGGAACGATAACAATGATGAGGATGGATACTCAAGCAGTGACTCATTTGGGGATGAATTGGAGAAGGATTCGAACAAGCTTTCAAGGCACCATGAAGCATTTAGGCTAATCAAAGAACCAAATGCAAGGGTTCCTACAAAGTTAGAAGAAACCAGAAAATTGGGGATATCAACTGATGAGAACAAACTGCAATTTTCAGAAAAAGGGAATCCTGAGTTCAAGCACCAACTTGAACGTATCCCACCTCAGAAACGACCTTCAGGCACTCCCCATTCTGAAAAATGTTTTGAACCTCGTACCCAAGCAATGGAAATCAAGAGTGGAGACCAAGTGTTTCTACTCAACACAAGGTTCAAGTACTATCTGGGGAATGTGAATCTAAAATGCTTCACGAACTTCATGATCAAGGAAATTCTATATGGTGAAGAAATCATACTTGTTGTGGAAATTGATAAAGGATCGAAGCTGAACCACAAAATCAACCAGCACAACGATAACAGAGTCGTTTCAGAAAAGATCTCAGTTCTCCTTGGGGAACCGTCTCAGGGTCATTAATTTTTATAACACGAAGTCAAGCTTAGTGACTTTAAACAAGCTTACTTGGGAGATAGTCCCATTTCTATCTTTGTATATATAAAATTTTTATGCTTTTTATTTAAGTTCTTCGTTTAATGCATCTCAGTTTTAATTTGGATTTGGTGTTCTAGGAACTTGGGAGTTAGGTTTTGGGCATCTTCCAATGAGATCAGAACAGCACCGGATTAGCTCGACTTTTTGATCAAGATAGAACAACGTGTTTAAGTCTGTGATCGAGCCACGCGTTGCATCAAGCCACGTTTTCCCATCTTCGACCGAGTCGTAATCGAGCAAAACACACGACACGATCAAGCCATGAAAAATTTTTGATCAAGCCGTGCCAAATCCATCAACTCGAGCCACAAAGTGATGACGATCGAGCCAAGCAACATGCTCCATTGAGCCGCATCTTTCTCATCATCAAGCCAAGCATTTCAACTCAAGCCACACTCAACACTTCACTTCAAAGCTTGTATCCCCACTTGCCCACTACTCACCCAATGCTAAGAAGTGTCCTCTCACACCTTTCCAAGATTCACCAACAAGCTCTTACATTTCCATCACCCCTTTCTCCCTCCTTTAAACCCCCTCCACATACACCACCTTTAATCCTCCTCTACATACCAACATTTTCAACTCCATCCACATACTTCAACAACACATCCACTCCTCACTACCACACACTAATTTCGACCAAGGAGCTTATATAAGGGAGCTCCTCACCTCTTAACTCCTTATCACTCTAAACAATTCGAACTACTCATTCACATTCATCATTTTGTGAACACTTCAAGTTTCTCCAAAAATTCTCCCAAAGTTTTTAAGCCTCGTCCAAATCAGTTTCAGTTCTTTCATTCTTGAATTCTTCTAAACTTTGAACCGGTTATCAATCATGAACTATCTGGTTTGCTCGAACTTAACTTGAACTCCTAAATTTCTGAAACTTTCGGTTCCTAAACTTTCTAATACACGATTTTGATTTCTCTAATTGACTTTTTGAAGCTTAGCTCTAAATGTTTGTTTCTGAATTTGATCTTGGTCGTTGCAGGTACAATGTCATACCAAGGAATGCCCAGCAGCTCAAACGGACCATAAGTTGAAGAAATTTACGGAAGATTGATGCAATTAGAATTCGCAGGGTCGATATTTCCTGATACAGAAACTCTGAGCACCCTTGGTATCCTTGAGGAAGTTCAAGCCATATTGGAAAACATGAGGATATCCAGCATACTTACCATGAATTACAAAGCCTACCAGAAACCGACGTGCATGTTTATGGCCTCTCTGGAAGTGGCATATTGTGATGATGGGGGCAGTGATTCGAATGATGGAGGTTTTATAACTTTCAAGGACTTGGATGGCGAAACCAACACGTTAACTTTCGGTCAATTGGAAGGCATTTAGAGTTTCAACACCATGAGGTTTCAACCAAAAAGATTCGACAATGTTATAGAGGAGATAGAGTTAATTTGGGATGATATATCTTCCAACTACTTCGAACCCGGACGAACCAAGATCTCATGCATCCTCCAACCAGAAATTAGATATGTGCAACAAGTCCTAGCTAATTCGTTCTACTCTAGGAAAGACACTAATATCATACTGGCAGAAGAGATGGACTTCTTGCGGTTTGGTATCTATGAATACGTCTTCAACACTTTGCTAAATGATAACCTATTCCCCACGCTGCTGAGCTAAGACCATGCCCCCTCAAGATATTCTTATAGCAGCTATTGACATTCAAGAACCTCAACTGGAACACGGGAGGAAGGATGAGGCCCGAATTAAGTATTGGAGGGTGGATAACACCTATTGTCAAGTATACTCAGGGACCGCTTGGTGGAAGTGCTTTACCATCAAAACTTTTGGATATGGACTACCTGACGGAAACACGGTTCATAGTGGGGAGCTTGAACTCCCAATTCTGCTATTTGTTTCAGCTGACGTTATGTACCAAAGGAATCTTCCTACTCCCGAACTGCAGGTGGACTGCTTTTGACAGAGTTGAGAATCTTGAATTCTGCCACGACGTCTACAACACAAGTGGAATAATCTCAACAATGACACCTCTGGGATCATGTACTGACCACGTTTTGACCCTCTACTTAGACGACCACTCGCCCAACTGGGGTAACTAAGGTCCATCTCCATCTACCTGACCATTGTATAATCCATTTCATTTGCATGTGTTTATGCTTTCCGTTTTCATAAGTGTGCTTTCTGTTTTTATTGTCTATCATCCTCCTAAACGTTCCAACGAATTTGGATTACACAAGAGACTGTGTAATTCAAGTTTGGGGAGATTTTAGGAGCTATCTAATGAATTTTTTATGCTTTTTCCCTAGTCTCCAATCATGCATAGCATTTAAAGCATAGAAAAACCATAAAAATCTGAATTTTTATTGAAAAATGTCTTTTAAAAACAGAGTGTTCATATAGTTGCATTTAGGATGTTAGATTTATAGGTTTTTCATTTGCATCTACATAGGGAACTAGGATGATAGTAACCTTGTAAGTATGTTGTTTTCACATAAAGTATAAGTGTTCTTGTTATTAGTTGTCTAATGCATCTTGATTTAGTCTGAAGTAAAACTGCACCATGCTTGGTATGTGATCTGCATGATCCTTTGTCTTCTGAAGCATGTTGTGATTTGAAGTTTGCCCCTATCTATTAGAACTTAAATTTGAACGTATAATTATCGTGCTTGTGTGCTGGATTTGAACTCATGGATAGTTTATACATAAAGTTATCTTCTACCATTTTGCCACTCTTGATAACCCAAGTAGAATTCCTACCCTTGAACCTTGCCTTCTTTCAAGCCATGAATTTACTATTGAGTGCCAGGTCTTTTATGGAATGAGCTTGGTAGAAAGTGTTAGGTTTAAACTGACAAGAATGAAATCTCATGTAGTTCTAGTCCACGCTTTTTGGACTAGATAGGACTAGGTGGGATTCGATTTTGGGTGTTGGGTTGGTTTAGAAATGAATGAAGGGATGAGGATAGCTGGTAAAAGAAAGGGTAGAGCACTACAAGAAATATGACTTTCCTTAGTGTTCGAAAAACGCTATCGTAGGATAGCATAGCGGTTTATTAAACGCTCTGACAGCGCNAGCGGATTTATTGTTTGCTATAACTATTGAATTTACGATAGCGTTGTTCAATATGCAAGTGTTTATTTTTATAATAGCGGCGTATATTTGTTATTAAAGGTTTTTAGTAATAGCTTTAGTTTTTTATATTCAATAGCGTTGGGTTTCTATTATAATTGGATTGCATCTATAGCAGTTTGTTTTACAAAGATAGCAAACCATTTGTGTTATTATTGGTCAAATAAAAATTAAATAATTTTATTATATCCATAAAACATTGCCATGTTTACAAAAGAGTAGCATTTCCATAATGTAAGGAATCAAACAATGAAAACCATAAAACCTATCAAACATCACCAAGACTATTTCAATCTACTACCAATAACCCTTCACAATCATTCCTAACATATATACTACCATCATCGGCATCTTCACTTTCTCCATCATCTATTTCTTTGATAGGAAATGGTGCCCCTACTAAATCCTCCTCTGTTTCTAACTCATGATATCCTCTAGGCGGTGCTCTCATTACAACATACCAATTTGAAGAATCATCTTCCCTATAGTAGAATACCTGTTTTGCTTGAGTAGGTAAAATGAATGGATCTTTCAAATTTGCTACTTGTTTCATATGGAGGTTCACAAGAGTGAATCCATCTTCTTCCTTCACATCATTACCTTTGTTTGCCCAATTGTATCTAAAAATTGTACTTTGAACATGTGGTAGTCAAGAAGTAAAATCTCCTTTATTACTCCATAATATGTTAGCATATCTGCTACTTGTCTTGTATCTCGTACACTCGATCGACACATACTAAACGCTTCATAAGTTACTCCACTGTTTTGTGTCTTCCGCTTAACGGCATCTGTATGAAATCTATGTCCATTACTGATGAATCATTATGTGCTAAAGCAATATTTCGCGGTCCAAATGCCAGCCACTTTATCTCCTTAGAATAACTTTGCGTTGTGTCTGTTTTAATCTGAATAAGAGAAAACATCAAACTTAGAAAACCAAGAAGCAACCAGTGACACAATTCAGTAATTGGCAATGAATGCCCTAACTCCGAACAACAAATATCTATCTTTTTCAAAAAACAAAACTTGGCCTGAAGCATGCAGTTTCAAATTCACAAATTATGTTCCAATCAAATAAACCAAGAAGCAACAAGTGACACATTTCAGTAACTGGCAATGAATACTCTAACTCAGAACAACCAAATAAATAATGAACATAAACTCTAGTTAAGATGTAACCTTCGTTTTCACCCATTGTGCAAATTTCTCAGTATGCGTCTTCCACAACAACGTTTCATTTTTAGCACATTTATCATCAGTAGCTTGTAATTCTTCCAAATGCATCCTGTTTTGAAAATAAAAAACAGTATGCTTTATAAATTGAAATTGACATCCTCAATATCAGAATGGTTAACCACTTACTGCAAGTAAGGATCCATAGAACCATGATCATCAGCACATAGCAATGTGAAATGTCTCTATCTTTGTCAGAAAGAGTGACCTGTACACCCTTTTGTAGTGGTCTACCTTCAACCACCATTCCATCATCCTCAATGTCTTCGTTCCGATTAACTGCTCCTTCAACTGGTACTGAATTTTGCAAGAACTCCAAACAATATGCAATGCATTCTCCGGCTAAATACCCTTCAGCCATACATCCTTCCAGCCTTGCAAAAATTCTTCACGTAAGCCTTTAGTGTTTTCATGTACCTATAACTCAGTCAAAATATATG
>OVBE01001284.1:0-38132 GCA_900406425.1 Iberis pinnata | reverse complement strand
AAAGTCTTGATGAGTCTTGAGGGCAAAAGTGTAATTTTGGATGATTTTAGTGATTCTTGGGGNTAATTTTGGATGATTTTAGTGATTCTTGGGGGCTTGGATCGATCGATCCCTTTCCGGATCGATCGATCTGTCGTCACACTTTCTGCACATGCTTCTTCTGCGAGACAATTTGACCAGTCTTCAGTAAAATTGCCATAACTTTTGATTGCTCCAATGGATTGACCTCAAACCACTTCCATATGAAGATAACTCATGTGGCTATCTTGTGTCAAAAGTTCAGATCAATTTATCCACGGAAACATCTTAAATCATTGGTAAAATTTTGACCCTTCTGCCGGATTATGCATCTGCATATGCCAATTTTCATCCATTTTGTGCACAAATCCATATTTTTGCTCCAAAACGTCCTAAACACCTAAAAACCTGAAAATATGCCAAAAATACAAGAAAACACTCGAATAATACCAAATAGCAAGTATAAATACTCACTAAAAGCATTAAAATCGACGCCTCACAACCACCAGCGCAAACATCAAACCGCACCAATCCCTATCAACAGTACATATGCTTCGGATAAACCAGATAACAATAGGCAAATAGCTAAGAGATTATCTCTATACTCTTTTGTCCTTAGTCGAGAAGGTCTTGTCCCACCAGGTTTATATATCACCAAGGTTTTAACGAGGCAAAATATGCCGTTTATGTCCGATAAAAATATCCAAGCAAGCGTGCTCAGAACCGATGTCCAGATTTATCTAAACATAGTTCAGCTCGCCAGTTGGTGAGCTGATCGTCTCACGGACCTCTTGTCTCTCATTTCGTATCATCTCGTGTCTCCGTTGGAGTTATGCAATAAAAATCATAAAACTCACATAAGTCCCGAAGTAATCGTATGGATGGTATTGGTTATCCCAAACACCGAGATCACATTAGCGATACGATTATTTCCTACGACTTGAGGAAGATTTGCAAAATCTTCTTGTATAAGTATAAAAAGATAATGGTTTTCCGAAACACCAACGATTATATTAACTATGAGATTAAAATCACCATTCTTCGGAACGGTCATAAGGACACGCTCGGATTTACCGATTGTACAAGAGGATAAACAAATAAATTAAATGTCAACGTCATCTCGCTCATACAATCGGTATACTCATTCCGCAAAGTATCGATCGTACTGAAGCTTGGTTCTCCAATGAAAACCGTAAAAATTTCCTAAACCATAAAATGGCCCAACAAGGCCTAAAACACGGTAACGACCCACTTACGACTCTAACCGAGAATCAAGCCCAAGCACAATGGTGGTCGAAGATTGTCCGGCAAGACGTGAAGAAAATGTAAGAAGTATAGAAAAGGAAGATTTCTGCAAAAGAATAAACGAAAAAAGGAATATTTCCACGGAGGAATGGAAGGCGAAAAAGGAAGGCAGATCAATCATGAAGCCTATATAAGAGCGACGAAGAGGAAAGGCACATGGATATTCAATTCACGTTTAACTCTCTACACTAAAATACTTAGAGCATTAGGGTTATTTTCCGATTTTATTAGCGAGTTGTGACTCAACTAGGTTACTAGTCTTAGGCTATTCGTACTACAGAACTCGCCAACAGCTCATGGAGACAAGGCTTACCACCTGTTGAAACGCTCATACGAATTCGTGATAAGACTTCTATTTTGCTCTCTTTCATACTCTATAATTCTCGTATTTTAGTGTTGATTTTCGTACTCTGATCTTGTTCGTATTTGACTCACAAAAATCTAGGATCTCTGGAAAGTTAGAGTTCTCTTTGATTTTCCGTAACTAACGGAAATCAACAGTGCAAATTTTGGTTCCCACTATTTGGCGGTAGAAGGAGGGGAACAATTTCTTTCACGTAAAATAACAAGTTCGAACATGTCTACCAAAAATCAAAACAACCAACCAGGTCGTGACGGTGCCCCGCCAAACGAAACCGTTCAAAAAAATCCGCCAACAAATTTCACTGTAGTCAGTGATGACGCAATCACTGAAGCGTTCAAGGTGATTAAGAAGATGTTCTCGACTCTCGAAGAGAAATAGAAAGAACAAGATAAACTGACAAGCTCTCTCTCAAAATAGGACGAGACCCTAACTACGAAAACCAGAGCCATCTTCCCACGGGGAACATCCAAGCTCCACGGGAGAAGACTCGATTTTGTGACTTTGCTCGACAGGACGCAAAATGCCCAAAAGGAGCCGTCATGAAAAAATCCCGACGAGACAACTCCTGATGCTATGCTGAAAACACCCAACAACCTTCCGCCTCTAAACAGGGAAACAAAAGAGTACAAAGCCGAGTGAATTAATTTGGAGTCTAGCAAACAATTTGATTCTTAGGATGAGGATGCAGACGTGCCCCAAAGAAGAAGAAGAAGACGCTCAGCCCGGAAAAATCACCAGTTCGATAAATCCATGAAAAAAGAAGAAAAAAATCTCTTCTGGGTAGAACAAGAAGAATTATCCAAAAAACAGGCTCATAACATTCTCGATAAACGCCGAGAAGTTCCAAATGCCAATGACGATGACTTCGATGAAATTCGCGATCTCTACGACTATATCGTGAAAATTGATACGGAAATCTGGGTGAGGAAATCACAAATCCACCACGCCACCAGTGCAGCACTAGAGATCAATTGAATTCTTGAGGAGGCTATGAAAACGCCGTTTATGGTACGTATAACTAAGGCTTGAATCTCTGATCCTGACAAAATCAAGATCCCTATGTATGACGAAACCACCGATCCGAAAGCTCATCTACAAACCTTTCGAATCGCGATGGAAAGGTCCACACTTAAGAAGCGTGAAAAAGACGTAGGTTTTTGTCTCCTCTTCGTCAAACACCTCCAGGGAGCGGCTTTCGAATGGTTTTCTCGACTAAAACGCAACTCCATCAGAAATTTCCGACAACTCTCTGCAGAATTCCTCAAACAGTATTCCATGTATATGGATAATGAAAATTTGGATGTCGACCTATGGAGCATTGCTCAAAGGGAGGGTTAGCATCTTCGATATTTTATTAAACGATTCAAGGTCGTGATATCAAGATTCGTCGGGATAAGTGATAAAGTAGTTGTAGAAGCGCTCCGAAAAACTCTCTAGTACAAATAAAAATTTAGAAAGTGGATATCACTCGAAAAATTGCAGTCAATCTAGGACGCTCTTCACAAGACCGCAGATTCATCACCATCAAACAGGAGATGAAAGTCTTGTCACTGAAAGATAATTCGAGAAAGGCATCCGAAAAAGACGCTCCATTGGAGCAAAAGTTTTGAAAGAAAAACCCTCGTAGCGACAAATATGTCCACCACGAGGGATAAGATCTTCAGGGAGCGCATAACTATGCCATCAACCCGTCCTCCAAAAGAGGAAGAACATAAGGAAATACATGGACTTGAAAATTTTCTTACGACGAAAACACCTTATGTGAGTGCCACTAAACAAAAAGTCACTCCACGGCAAGCTGCAAAATTCTCGGAGCAAGGTTAGTGGCAAAACTACTCGCGGGGGAGATGTCAGAAATATTTATCGTAAACGATCTCATCAGAGAAGCTAACTGACCATCTAGCTCCGACCAGGCAGCGCCAGGAAAAAATATACCCCAAGGTCCCCGAATGGAAGGGAAGCGCGAAAGAAAGCCTGAGGACAAATCTGGCGACGTTGATCGCCACCGAGTAAACATGATAATCGGAGGATCGCAATACTGTCAAGATAACGTCTCTACAATCAAAGCTTATCATCGTAAAGCCGAATCGAGCGCCAACTGGCATGATCACATTCTCTTTACATCTTTCGATTCACCAAATAACATGATTACTTTTGAGGAAATGGAAGCTGTCAGAATCGATACTCCTCATAGCAATCCTCTCGTAATCGATCTTGTCATAAGAGACCTTGAGGTCGTGAGAATCCTCTTCGATACAGGTAGCACCAAAACATAATCTTTTGCGACACTTTAAACAGGATGGGTATCAGATTTTCCAAAGTCACGCCCACGCCAAAACCACTAAGTGGTTTCTCCGGCACAACAACCATGACTCTCGAATCGATTTAGCTTCCAATCATGGCCAAAGAAGTCACCAAAATCATAGAATTCGCGGTAGTAGACCATCCTGCCATCTAAAACGCGATTGTTGGAACGCCTTGGATAAACTCTATGAAAGCAGTTTTATCGACTTATCGCTTAGGCATCAAATTCCTGACACCCCACAGAATCTCTGCAATCTAGGGATATAAGAAACAAGAAACACTTTTCGTCCTAGCCGAGCAAAAACTAAGATGGGTCACAATAACGCAAGCGATCGGACCCAAAAGAGCAAAGATAACTCAGCCATCAACCAAGATTGCTTCAGAAAAGCATGAATCAGATTCGCCAAATCAAGAAACGGCTTAACCTGAAGAAGGTGACCACACCTCCGAGCCTAATGTCCTGGAAAAAACGGTGCATACAATGCCCAAAAAAGTCAATGACCCAACTGTAGCCACCGCGGCCAAATGGATGACGTAGCATCACCAAGTGAGTAATCTAACTCACGGCAACAAAATGAACTACAAGATGGCTTGATCCCATAGAAGGGTATGTAGGCAATTTTTCGTAAGAAAAATGCAGTTGTCACCCTCTCTAAAAGAGGGGGAGTGAATACGTATATGTATACTCCTATATTTCAAAATATCCTCACTCATGTACTCGATATTTTCGAAATTTTCCACAATAAGAAAATCTCATTCCAACTTAAACAATTTTCGCATCTTCTTACGATTCACACATATTCAGTTTCACTCAAAAAATGCCTAAGTAACAACAAAATCATCGTATAGCCTGGAAGCGGAAATCATACGAACACTTTTCTTAACTAAAACTCAAACACCATCCTCGTTAGCAAGGAAAAGCATGCCTTTCGACAAATCGCAAGAACATTTCTCGAACCCATTCCAAAACATGAAACCCTCGAACGGAAAAAGAAACTAAAAAAGCGAGATGTCCCGAACTTTCGAAAATGAACTTCCTAATTCGTACGAACACAATATGCACAGACTCCAAAACCAAATACGACATAAGGATTGGTTCTCACACATTCGACGCAAGGATAATTAGTGCTATAAAAACCAAAATTTTGGTCAGCACTTCTGAACGACTTAAAAATGATCTTCGAAGAGATGCTCAGTTCATGATCGATGCTAGTCTATTGCAGACTCTAATATCAAAATGGAATCAAGTTGAAATCATAAACAGGATACGTAAGCCGGGATTATCACTGCACCCCTTAAAACCGAGAGTAAACCTATGTCTTGCCCTAAACTGAGCACACTGGTCTTTAACATATCTAAAAATAGTATCAAAAACTGATACGATATCCCTAAACTTGTCTCGTCACTCACACACACAAATCCATGTAGCTCGGAAATTAGATTTTCCAAAAAACCCGTACCCGAATTAGATAAGCTAAACGTAGCGACAAATTAGAGAACGAAATACGAATTGACTACTTGTCATTTTGTTTTTGACAACTAAGCCATGCATTCATAAAAAACAACTTATAGAAAGCTGCAGAGCGGCAAGGTTTCAAAGACACAGACGGCCAATCCTACTAAAAACAGCCACGCTCAGCCTAAATCGAAATAGGGAACACACTCCCTCACACGAATCTATGCTCAACACTGATCGGAATCATAATCACCACAACATGTTAGAGTTCCAACATCCTGCAAATCAAGAAAAACAAGGATCAGAGTCCACCACTCCCGAACCTCTGCTTCAGTCAGATGGATTAAGGATGTCACGTCCTTATACCTGTCCAAAAATCCAGACATCATCTTTGTTTCGACGTCATACTGAACATCAAGTTGCGTCCTCTGATAAAAGGCGCCAACATAACCGCGTCACTCGCGCCAATCTCCAATGATCTAGTGCGTCTGCTCGAATCGATCAAAGCACCCCTCAAAAAATGTTGAGAGATCCACCATGATTAAAACGACCTCACGCTTTCCCTTCGGAATTGCATGGTGAACCTCAAACTCTTGCCTCTGCGTCATTTCTCCCATTTCCCTCCTTAAGCTCGAGTTTTACTCTTCGAGCCTCTCAGTTTTGAACTGGGCCATTCGCACCTCCCACTCACGTGTCATGAGAGCCTCGTCTGTCTTATAGAGACCCTATCAGAATACAAACAAAGGATTAGCAAGAACATCCATAAAAAACGTATAAGTAAAGACTAACCCATATTTTCTGGCGTAAAGCCTCAATGTACTCCTTCGACCTCACAACCCCTCCCGCAGCAGAAGCTTGGGTCGGTGCATCATGTGAGAAGTAATAAAAATCAGTCTCGAGCGATGGTATCGACATCTGGCTCAGACTATCGAACTCGTTCAAATAGACCCCAAGAATTGATCCTTCCCCGACTTGGGCAGAGCTACCCGTATCAAAGGTAGCGCCCTCATTCCTTAAAGATCTCTTCTTGTCTCCTGGGGGAGGCTTCTCATAAGGAACAAATCCCTCCATCGCTGGTTCTTCCTCCTCTTTGACGACTTCGGGACATGTTTCGTTATTATAAGCAACGTCGTTCCAAACTCGTTGTGGCAAAAAGTGACCCCAGTGCCCATTGGACCCTATTTTCGCTTAAAGCGGGAAATGTAATTCTCTTCGATAGAGGCGCCATCAATCTTCACAAAAATACAGCTTTTTCCAATCGTAGAGATGGGACTTGAACGATTGGATGATCGACATGTTTCTCTGCGAAACCAAGTAATACTATATCGAATCACTAGGACCCCTCGGGTGAAGGAGCGCCGTTAGATAGTTGGCATCCAAACTCATCCCTCATTCATAGCTTAGGACTAGAATACCGATGAGGTGCTGAAGGCCACACGGCATAGTCTGGCCGATTTACAGGCCGTATCACGTCAAAAATTCAACTAGAACACCCGGAATGGGAAACCATAAACGGTAGCATAGAAGGTGCGCCTCATAACAAGTAAACCAACCACGACACTGGTCGTAAGCTCTTTCTCCATGCTTTGGAAGACGAAACACCATGTTGTCCGGGACTCGGTAGAATTCTCGTATAGTATCCATGAAGGAGTCGTGGCAGTCGCTAGGACTATCCGGATTTTGGCCAAATATGAGTCTCGTTGGGCTCCAAAACTCGGGTGACGGAGCCTCTAGGCCGCACATTTCGTGCCAACCTGCCTCTGCCTCCCTCGGGTTAATCGAGTTTCTCAGTAACTCGACTTTCGGCACCGCATCTACACCCTGAACCCGCAAACTGTCAGGACTGAAAATCGATGGTAGCACATTCGCAGCAACTCCGAAACTCGAATTCATAATGAGAATGAGAAAAAACTAAAATATTTGAGAGAGTTAGGAGTTTCTACTTCAGAGAATTTCTTGAAAAATGATGAGTGAAGTTTACAGCGAATTTTTTTACTATTCACCTTTGGATTTCTGAGCCATCGATTCCGCCTAACTTACCTAACTCGTCACCTCAGAAGAATATTCAAGTGATTCTTACGAGTTGGAGGCTAATTATTGGGGTCAAAAACGGTTACGATGAAATATACGCCTCACAACCACCAGCGCAAATGTCAAACCGCACCAATCCCTGTAAACAGAACATATGCTTCAGATAAACTAGATAACAATCGAAAAATAGCTAAGTGATTATCTCTGTACTCTTTTGTCCTTAGTCGAGAAGGTTTTTTCCCACCGGTTTTTCCTATCACTAAGGTTTTTACGAGGCAAGATATTTTGTTTACGTCCGATAACAATATCCAAGCAAGCGTGCTCAAAATCAATGTCTAAGGAATACGAAAACCCTCGAGGATACATATCGGGACAATAACAAGTAAATCGAAGCTTTCATGCAAACATTCTTGTTCCGTATACTGTTAGAGGATGAAATGAGAACCTATACGTTGAACGACCAACGTTCAGCTCGCCAACTAGTTAGTTGAACTACACACAGTTTAGCTTGCCAGTTGGCAAGCTGAACAACATATGTTCAGCTCGCCAACTGGTGAGCCAAACCACACACATTTCAGCTCCCTAGTTGGAGAGCTGATCGTATCATGAACCTCTCGTCCCTTGTTTCGTATCATTTTGTGTTCCCATTGGAATTCTGCAATAAAAATCATAAAACTCACATCAGTCCCGAAGTAATCGTATGAACGGTTCCGGTTATCCCGTAAATCGAGATCACCTTAGCTATACGATGATTTCATATGACTTGCGGAAGACTCGCGAAATCTTCTCATATGGAGTTGATCATATAAAACGATAATGGTTTGTCGAAACACCAAGGATTATATTGACTATGCGATTAAAATCACTATTCTTCGTAACAGTCATAAGGATACGCTCATATTTACCGATCGTACAAGATGATAAATGATAATTTAAATGTCAACGTTCTCTCGCTTATACGATCGGTATAATCTTTCCGCAAAGTATCAATCATACTGAAGCTCGGTTCTCTGATGAGAACCATAAAAATTGTCTAAATCGTAAAACGGTCCAACAAGGCCTAAAAAAGGTAATGTCCCACTTACAACTCTAACTAAGAATCGATCCCAAGCACAATGGATATCAAAGCTTGTTCAGCAAGCCGTGAAGAAAATGAAAGAAGTCCAGAAAATGAAGATTTATGTAAAAGAATAAACCGGAAAAGAAAGATTTCCACGGAGAAAATGGAGCTGAGACTCAACTAGGTTACTAGTCTTAGGCTATTCGTACTTCATAACTCGCCAACAGCTGACGGAGCCAAGGCTTACAACCTGCTGAAACGCTCATACGAATTCGGAATACGATTTCTATTTTTCTCTCTTTTGTACTCTTTATTTCTCGTACTTTTGTGTTCATTTTCGTACTCTGATCTTTTTCATATTTGACTCACAGAAATCCGGGATCTCTGGAAAGTTAGAGTTATCTATGATTTTCCGTAACTAACCGAATTCAATAGTGCAAATTTTGGTTCCCACACCCATCTTCTCACGGGAATAACTACATCTTGGTAGTAGTTGATTACGTCTCTAAATGGGTAGATACCATTGCAAGTTCCACAAACGATTCTAAAGTAGTTCTGAAGATGTTTAAAAGCATCATATTCCCAAGATTTGGAATACTGAAGGTTGTTATAAGTGATGGGGGATCACACTTTATCAACAAAGTGTTTGAGAGCTTATTGAGGAAATATGGAGTCAAGCATAAGGTTGCAACACCTTATCATCCTCAAACATGTGGCCAACTAAAATTTTCTAATAGACAAATCAATGTCATTGTAGAGAAGACAGTTAGGACAACAAGGAAGGATTGGTCCACAAAGTTAGATGATGCCTTATGGGCATATATAACCGCTTTCAAGAATCCATTAGGTACCACTCCATTCAACCTTCTCTACGGTAAAGCTTGTTATCTCCCGGTTGAGTTAGAGTACAAAGCTTTGTGGGCAAATTTGATGCATTTTGAAGAGAAATTTTAGCCATAGCGGTTTAGTGTATCGATTTGGGGAAACTGGTACACTGAAAATGAAGTGTGGAGGCTGTACCGGTATAATGAACCGGGGACCACAAACCGCGTCTCAAAATTTGTTAAATTGTAGAGCTATAGCGGGCATACATACTGGCTTTTCCAAACCGGTATGCAAAAACACTTATACCGGTTTAGTGTATCGGTTTGTGCAAACCGGTATGAGGTACAATTTTCATAAATTCACGACTTTGACCCGATTTCAAACCGATTTTAACCCGATTTCAAACCGATTTTAACCCAATTTTGACCTGATTTTGGCAACTTTGACCCGATTTTAAACCCTTTCTTTCCCATTTTTCCCTTCTTTCACAATTTCTTCAAGTTTTCCAAAGAACCTTCTTCTAATGATTGATTTTTTTCACTCAATTTTCAAGCAAGTTTAGTTATTTTTGTTGCTATACTTTGGATTTTAAGGCTCATTAAACTCACCCCTACTTCATTCTCATTCTTTAAAGCTAAGGTATGTTTCTAAACCCTATGATTTTTTCAAGTCACTATTCACCCAAAAATTAAAATCGAATTTTTCTCAAGTTTTATGGTTGAATATTGTTTCTTTGCCTTAGAAAAGTATTGGGTTATAGGTGAAATGTTGTTTCCAAGGATTATTGAACCTCAATTTGATGAATTTCTAAAATTTGTAAATTAGGGTTCTTGAGTTACAAGTTGAAAGAGTTTGGAGGAGGCCTACTGATGATGTGTTTTTGCTTATTAAAAGAGACTACCTAAATTGTGCATTGAAATTTGATGAATTCTTAAATAGCTTGCTAGTATTTGAATTTGACAAAACACTTGTGAGAATTGTATGTGATGCAAATTGGTGAATGCTAAAGAGTAACCTTTAAGCCTTTAACATTGTGTCATTGCTAATATGCTTGGGGCTTTGATTTTGTGGCATGAGTACTACAATGTTTCATGGCTTTTCTTTGACTTGATCACATATTGGATGAGTATGAACTTTTTATAACGATCTCCTATTTTTTAGGAACTAACCATGTCAAGCCAAAAACTTACGAAGGAAGATAAGGGAAAAGAGATCGCAACTGAAAAAACTAAAGTCAATAAAATAAGAACGGAAAATGTAGTAGGTTGATAGTAAGATTTTGGAGTCCTACTGGGTATCAATTACCCATCGTTGTAGTATAGAAGTTGTCAATCCAAATGGGAATGTAGTAATCAATTTGAATGCAATGGATGCTTTAAAGTCAAGCTAGGTATTAAAAGGGTGGTTTGCTAAAAGGTCCTAAGTGCAATGAACATGCTGAAAGTAAAATGTATAAACATAAAAAGAAGCATAAAAGACTAAGATGTAAAAATAGAGTAAAAGCAAAGAGGGTGAAAGATGTAAGCAATGTGAAGCAGTTCCTGAGGACAAAGGGTAATTGACTAAAGATCCATCCTGAACCACCTAAGTACCTAACATACCTCATACAATGAGCTAACCCCTAGACACTAGTAACATAACCAACCAATTCTAATCTCTTGGCAATCAATTTCAAGCAAAGAAATCACAGACTCAACTCTCGTCATAGACAATAACTACTAAGCAGGCATGAAAAACTTTATACTATAGTCAATAAGCTTCCCAAACAACTAATGCCTTAGAAAGGGAAAACGAATCTCTTGAATTACCTAGTTACAGACACCTTCAATGACTCACCTCTCGGTGTTGAAGGGCCTAAAGGCGGGTTTTCAGTCCCTCTCAGGTAGAAATACAATCAGCATTACGAGCAGGTGAAACATAAGAGATTTAAAGACAAACAACTTAGGTACAAAAGGTGAACTCAGGACATCAACCCTAGTCTACCCCATCCTCTGGATCTTAGTGGACTACTCACTACTCATGGGAGTAGAAGCAGAGAAAACATAAAGACCAGGGTTGTTAGAGTAGTTGAAGTACCCTTTGTTGTAACCCCCTTGGTTCTGAACATAGCACATTTCTTCTTGCTATTGAGCTTCGACAGTTTGAATCTGAAGTTGTTCTTCATAAGAGATGAAGTGAAATTGATGTTGTTGACCCAACATTAACCTGTCCAACTTCTCATTTAGTGCCTTGATCTCCTTCTTAGTGTTATCATCAGAAGTAGAACTACCTTGAGGTGTTTTGTCGTCGTCATCACTATAAATCCCATCATACTGGGCAAGGTTCTCTACCAACTCCCATCCGTTATCTACACTCTTGTTGAGGAAGTTCCCGTTACTTGCGGTCTCTAGTAACATTCTGATCTTAGGCAAGGGACCTCTGTAGAGGGGGCTGAGTAAGGAAGCCTTACTGAAACCATGATGGGGGCATTGCATAGTGTAGTTCTTGAAGCGCTCCCATGCCTCAGAGAAGGTTTCAGCATTCTTCTATGCAATCCCTGAAATCTCATTCCTCAAGCGTGTTGTTCTGGTAGTTGAGATAAACTTTGCGAGGAATGCCTTCTTGCAGGCATCCCAGGTTGTAATGGAGTTCCTGGGGAGTGACTTCTCCCATTGGTGTGCCTTCTCTCCCAAAGAGAAAGGGAAGAGGCGTAGCTTGAAAGCGTCTTCATTCACACCATTTATCTTCGTGAGACTACAGAACCTGTCGAACTCATCGAGGTGATCAAGTGGATCTTCCATAGGTAGTCCATGGAACTTGTTGCTCCGCACCATAGCAATGAGACTATGGTTGACCTCGAAGTTTTTGTTATGAACTGCAGGTGGATTGATTCCATGTCTAATGGTGTGAGTGTTGGGGTTGTCACCAGCACCTATGGTGTTCTGGTTGTCTCTGTCAACGTTGTCTGCCATTTGTAAGTTCAACCGTCTCAAGTATTCCGCACGTTCGTGTTCACGTCTTTCCCGAGAGTGTTCTCGTTCAAGCGCTCTGATGTCGTCAACGAGTGGAAGCAAGTCAGTTGGTCATCTACGTCTCAGGTTCATACACTGTTAGGTAGGTACCTGAAAACAAAGCAAACAAAGGTAGACTAGTAAGTAAAAATGTAAAAGAAGCTTGATCTGAAAAGAACCAAAATCCAGAATATAGTAGCAAATCCGAAATGGCAACGACGCCAATTTGATAGTAGGATTTTGGAGTCCTACTGGGTTTCAATTACCCATCGTTGTAGTATAGATGAGTTGTCAATCCAAATGGGAATGTAGTAATCAATCTGAATGCAATGGATTCTTTAAAGTCTAGCTAGGTATTAAAAGGGTGGTTTGCTAAAAGGTCCTAAGTGCAATGAACATGCTGAAAGTAAAATGCATAAACATAAAAAGAAGCATAAAAGACTAAGATGTAAAAATAGAGTAAAAGCAAAGAAGGTGAAAGATGTAAGCAATGTGAAGTAGTTCCTTAGGACAAAGGGTAATTGACTAAGGATCCATCCTGAACCACCTAAGTACCTAACATACCTCATACAATGAGCTAATCCCTAGACATTAGCAATATAAGCAACCAATTCCAATCTCTTGGCAATCAATTTCAAGCAAAGCAATCACAGACTCAACTCTCGTCATAGACAGTAATTACTAAGCAGGCATGAACAACTTTCAACTATAGTCAATAAGCTTCCCAAACAACTAATGCCTCAGAAGGGGAAAACGAATATCTGATATCACCTAGTTCCGGACACCTTCAATGATTCACCTCTTGGTGTTGAAGGGCGTAGAGGCGGGTTTTCAGTCCCTCTCGGGTAGAAATACAATCAGCATTACGAGCAGGTGAAACAGAAGGGAATTAAAGACAAACAACTTAGGTAATAATGTGAACTCAGGACATCAACCCTAGTCTACCCCATCCTCAGGAACTTATTGAACTACTCACTACTCATGGGAGTAGAAGCAGGGAAAACAGAAAGCATAACTTAAAAGCTAAACATGCATATCTAAGATTGAAAAGATGAAGAACAGCAAGAAAAAAAACGCAGAAACTAAGAACAACAAAAAAAAAAACAGTAAACAAGAGATGAAGAACAAACATAAAACAGGAGATTAAAAGCTTAAAACGAAAATAAAAAGCACCAACTAAACAACAACCGAAAGCTAACCAAGAAAGTAAAGGAAAAACAGTAGATTAACTTAAAACTTGAAAGAAATCTGGTTTTTACACTAAGAACATGAAGAACAACAAAAAATGAAAACCTAAGACTAAAACCTAAAAAGGAAAGAAAATTAAGCTTGTTGCAAATTGAGGCGAATTAAGGCTTTTATAGTGTTCAGAGAAAAGCCCTAATTTGTACTAAAGACAAAAAGCTAATCAATGTCTTGGATTTTGGGCCTTAGTTCATGTGCTATCCGGATTTGAGTTGGCCGGGTTGGAGCTTGGGCTTGTGCGTGATCGATCCGACGTGTTGAGAGCTTGGACGTTAGGGTCGAGATCAATCCAACCTGAGACGTGTTTGAGAGTGGGATCGATCCAGGCCTTGAGTACATGATATTGATCCAGAAAAGTGTGGAGATCGATCCAGCCTTCAAGTTGTGATATATCCATCCTCGCTTCCTTATTAGTCTTGCTTCAATTCCACGCACTTCCTTAGCTTCGTCTGAGACTTCATATATTTCCTGGAAGAGAGAGAGAGAAAGATATCGATCCAGGCTGAGATGGGATCGATCTGAAGTGTTGCTGGGATTGATCTAAGCTGGTAAGATCGATCTCAGATTGATCCAGGTGGGATGGTGAGATCGATCTTCGGATCGATCTAGATAGGGCCGTGAGATCGATCTAAGCTCGATCCAAATAAGGTAGTGGGATCGATCCAGACAAGTGTGGGATTGATCTGATTTTGGTCCTGAGGTAGATCCAGTCCATTCCTTGCTAAGTGCTGCTCCATTCAATGTTAAGTGCTGTTTTTTTAAAATCTCATAAATCCTTTCCGAAAACTCCTGAAAGTCCTGAAAAATCTCCAAAATGCGTGCATATGCAAATCTAATGCAAAAGTCCTAAAAATCATAAACTTACTAAAATCAACTATAAATGTGATGTATACACGCTTTTAGACCTCAGAATTGATGCTAATTGATATGTAAAATCCATGAAAATCCAGAGTCATCAACTCCCCGAAACTAAATTCTTGCTTGCCCTCGAGCAAGTAATTCAGAAGTCTGGGAGTGAATTTTGAAGGTGGGAACTCAGAACCAAAACATACTGCAAACACAGGTAATATTAATGTCCTGGTTACTAGTTCTAGAATGCAATCCTTACTTCATCATATTTAAAAACTTTAGCCATATTCATCACAGTTCATCAAAGACCAAGTCCAACTTCCAGAATGCATTCAACNCTTCCACAATGCATTCAAATTCGTTTGTCCCTTTAACATTCATTAATCAGGAACCATGGATCAAGTCATGTGCCTTCAATGAACTCATTTGGTCAAAGACAGGTTAAGGAGTAAAGATGACCCCTTCATGCAGTGGTTAGTAATTAGGAACAAGGGTTCTCTCAAAAAAGGAATAAGCTTTAGCAGAAGGCTAAAAGTTAGAACACTTACATGCATACAGAAATAGAACCCCATCTACCCAATGCTAATGAAACCTAAGTTTCCTAATTCTACCCAGTGATGAGTCCTAGTTCTACCCTTTTGAAACTTCAAAGTGATCATACCCATTTACATTCCCATTTTTCATTCTTTCTTTGTTACCCTTAGGAGAGACTTCTTTCTTAGATGCTGCTAGTTGTTTCAGGAACTTCCTTACTTAAATACTTAATGGCTATTGACCTTCTGACTTGCACTATCTTTTGAGTTTTACCCTTTTGCATTCATTGTCATATGTTTCTTCTTATTCTGCACTAGCCATACTTTTTTTTGCATATTAATGTTCCCCCAAACTTTCTACTAGCATTTTCTGATTCCTTTTTTTTTTCTTCTTTTCATCTCCTAAGGTTATTTCTTAACACTTCCCATTGTTACCAACTACCAATACCCTTTTNCAAAACCAACAATTGAAATCGAATCCCACCTAGTCTTATCTAGTCCAAAAAGCATGGACTAGAATTACATGAGACGCTATTCCTGTCAGTTTGAACCTAACACTTGCTACCAAGATCATTCCATAAAAGTCCTGCCACTCAGTAGTAAACTCAGAGTTTGAAAGAAGGTAAGGTTCAAAGGTGGGGATTCTACTTGGGTTAACAAGAGTGGTAAAAGGTAGAAGATATCCCAACTATGTATATTCGATCCATGATTTCATATTCAACACACAAACATGATCATTAAGCATTCAAATTCAAGTTCTAATAGATAGGAACAAACTTCAAATCGCAACATGATTCAGGAGATAAATGATCATGCAAATTAACATTCCAAGTAAGGTGCGGTTTTACTTCAGATAATTTCAGGATGCATTGGACAACTAAAAACCAGGGCACTAACACTTTCTGAGAAAACAACATACTTACAAGGTTATCATCTTCCTAGTTCCCTATGCATGTGCAACATCCTATATGCAACTACATGAAATGCAAATGACACTCTGTTTTTGAAGAAAACTTTTCAAAATTTTTTCAAGTTTTTATGGGTTTTTGATGCTAATAGATGTTGTATGAATGCATTGCAAATTGGAGATAAAGGAACAAACAAGAAGAGTTCATTAATAGCAAGGTCCTTCCGAGTCGTCCCCCGAACCTAAATTACACAGTCTATGTGTAATCCAAATTTTGGATTCGACTAAAGGAAGCACAAGATAGTGAAAAAATTAAAAGCATTTAAGACATAGAGACATGCAGAGCAATCAGAAACAACAAGCAAACCTAGCAAGCATTAATCGAAAAATAAGTGGATTATACAATGAGGAATGAGGTGTGGGATCGGGATGGACCTCAAAAGATGAGGAGTATCTTCAAGGAAGATACTCACGCATCAACTCATAGTATCCTGGGTGTGCCTCTTGTTCCTCTTGCTGCTCTTGATGCTGTTCGAAATTCTAATGATGCTCGGCCTCTTGATGTTGTTGGATCAGCTGATGTTGATGAAGGGTTCGTTGGCTAGTTGATCCACGGTTCTCCTTTTCGGAGTGATGCCGCTTACTCCTTTGTATTGTTGCTGTATCTACAGAGGAATGGTGATGAGGTTGCTCAACTCGTGGCTGCCTTGGACTGTTTGTGATTGACTGGCTTCTTTCCAAGTGTTCAGGTGATCCTTGCTTCCATTAAGAGGTAGATTTGTTGAGCTTTAGGGTGAGTTTCTTGATTTGAGAAGTCATCTCTTTGAACTTCTTTGTGATGTAGTTGTCCTGGAACTTCTTCTATTTTGAAGCTTTCCTAAGTTCTTGTGAGCTGTTGCCAAGCTCTTTCCCTGTCTAGTTTTGGGAGCTTCTTCGAAATGGTAGCAGTTGGGTTCATCAAGCTCCTGAGAAACTGGAGCATCGGTTTCTCCAATGTTTTCTTCCTCAGCTATTTCCCTCCTTTCTTCATGTTGGTAAGAATTCATAACTTCCTTGTTGGGTTGGAAGTCTATGTTGTTCCCCTTCCTTATTGTTGTTAACTTCTTGTTGGGGAGTAACATGAGTGCAGTTCCAAAGATTGGGTGAATGAACCTATATTTCTGTTCAACAATTTTTCCTTCGAAGAAATGGGAGTTCTTCAGATAGCTCAGGTCAATCATCTT
The DNA here is from genome assembly GCA_900406425.1 of Iberis pinnata. Lineage (NCBI taxonomy): Eukaryota > Viridiplantae > Streptophyta > Magnoliopsida > Brassicales > Brassicaceae > Iberis > Iberis pinnata. Next base: position 21,022 of record OVBE01001284.1, on the reverse strand, counting down.
TGCTGGTTGGCCTCTTCCTTCAAAAGGGACGTTGCAGGCTCTTAGGATGGGTGTAATGATTACCCCAACTGTCAAAGTTCCTTGGACCTTTCTCTTATACTTTTAAACAGCCCAATCTCTATACCCCATCAATTGGTTTAATAAAATCCGGGATAGGCTAGAGTTATCTCTATCCCCTTGTATTGGACGACCGTCGGATGTGTAGTGCAATATGGGCTTCAAGGCTGTAGCAATCATCCCTATCTCTCCTTCAGTAATGTTTCCAGTTATCTCCCTTGCAAATATAGTATTTGTAATTGCCTTGTGGAAATATCGCAAGACCGGGTTCCTTATTCCCGAGCATTTTGTTTTTCCTGCACCGTAATCCTCAACCCCTATCGTCGTCCACAATGCAGACAGCTCTTCCTTGGCATAATCAGGAAGGTTATCAATGTTCCCATCATCCAAGAACCCGTAGAGGCGGTTCAATTCTACCATACAGAGTTTGTACCCTTCTCCTCGCACTGAAAATGTGATATACCCAAGCATATCATCATCATCGAAGTGAAGTTGAAGCGTTGCAAGGAAATGGCAGGTTTCTTCCGTGTATCCATCATTGTAGGTGGTCATGAGCTTCTCTAAACTTGTATTCTTGAAAAGATGGGACATGTCTTTTGGTATCCCTAAAGCGCTTGGCTTGTGCGGGAACCGAGTCCCTTTGAAGATTCGAGATAGGAGGGCCTCTAGGTAGTGAGTTTCAGCACTCTCTTCAACTTCCATTCGAGAAGTTCCCTCTTGCATTGTCAAACCCGCGAACTCGGCATAATACTCTTGCATCTCTGCGCTCACTTTGTCACCCACTTGATATGTGGGATCCTCAATATTGTTCTCATCCTCCATAGTGATATGCTTTCCCCTACTAATGTTCAACCTTCTTTGGGATCGTTTGAGCTCCGCTCGTTCTCTCTCTCTCTTTCTCGCTCTGATTGCGCAATGAGAAGAGTGTAGTGCTCTTGAATTTCCATGTCTTCCCGTGTTTGTTGTAAATGCTCAGCAATCTCCTGTCCTTGGAGTTGCCGTTCAGAGATAATTGGGGCATTTGGTGAAAATTCAGGCGAGATTTCATGTTCATCCCTTCTTGCTCTAGAGAGTTCTCTCTCCCTTCGTTGTCTCCTAATGATCCTTCCAACTGATGGTTGAGACATTTTCTAATCCTGAAAAGACAACATACCAAAGAGAATGAATGAGTATTGTTCTAAGCGTTTAAGGGATTCAACAAGTGTTAAGATCAAGAACATTTTTGAAAGAAAATGGATTGGACATGAAGAATTCTTAAGCAATCAACAAGCTAAATTCACATTTCAAACCTTGCCTCAATTTCTAGTTCAAACGATTTCCATAAGGTGAAGTTTGTTCAACAAAAACGTTTATGCAAGTTTAAGAATAAACCCGATTTTTGTTAAAAAATGATGAAACCGATGAGATAGTTTAGAGTTTGAAAATCAAAAATGAGTAAGAGATGAAACCGATTTTGAAAGTTCTTAGTGTCTTGTTGAAAGCCTTTGGAAGAGTAATTTCTTCTAGTGAGATTTGCCTTTGAGGAAAACATTTTTAGAGAGCAAAATGTTTTAAGCTTAGGAAATTTTGAAGTTGTGAAGAGAAAGAGAAGCAATACTCCCTTAATATAGAGGGTGGTGCAATTTTGGAGGTAGAGGTGGTGAGTGGAAGGTTGTGGTGGAGGAGTAAAGGTGGTGTATGTGAAGGAGGTGTAACGAGGAGACATTGGTGTGATGGGGGTGTGGGTGTGTAAGAGAAGTGATGGGGATTGGAAGTGATCTTTTGTCCATGGGGTAAAAGGAGGCAAGTGGGCAAGTGGGTAATGGAGGTGATCCCTTGTCTTTGAGTGAGAGATGCCTTGGTCGAAATTAGCAACATTCCCAACGGTTTGAAGTGTTCCTTGCTCGGTTCAATATCAACTTTATAGGATGGTTCAATGACGGTTCTAGCATATGGATCGATCCCAATGCGGATCGATCATTGGCAAGGTTCGCGGACCATGTGGATCGATTACAAGCAAGCTTGGATCGATCATGACCATATTTTGGATCGATCATGTGTTGCTTTGGATCGATCTTGGCGTTAGTTTGGATCGATCCCTTAATAAGCATGGATCGATCTTGGTGTTGAAGTCACATTAGTCCGGACAAACTCCAATTGATTAACGTGTTGAAAGCGCATATCCCCTATGTCCATTTCTTTTCTCCTTGCAAGATTCCTGAAACTCATCTGGTAAGTACCTTAAGACGCCAAAACAAGATGAAACTAAAACGGATTAAATTAAATACTAAATTTAAAAGCATTGAAATTGAAGTATATACAAATATAGACATGGGACTTCCTCCCAAGCGAGCTTGTTTTAATTCACTAAGCTTGACTTCCTGTTTTTAGAATTAATGACCTTGAGACGGTTCTCCGAGGAGAACCGGGGTCTTTTCTGAAAAAGCTCTCTTATCATATTTCTTATCAACCTCGGAGTTCAGCTTTGTTTTTTCATCAACTTCTACAGCAAGTATGATGTCTTCCTCAAAAAGTACTTCCTTGATCATGAAGCTCTTGGAACACAGTGGATCCGCATTCCCTAGATAATACTTGAACCCTTTGTTAAGTAAGAACACTTGGTTTCCATTCTTGATTTCCAAGCTTCAGGTATGAAGTTCCAAGTATTTTTCAGAAATTGGAATGTCAGAAGGTTGTTTATGAGGTGGTACATGCTCAGGTTTGAGTTTGAACTCATGATTTCCTTTTCCTAGATCCTTCAGGGTTCTTTCACATTTGGACATTTCCAATGTCCTGATTTCTTTTAACTCCCTTGGAAATTCTTTTTCTGGTTCCTTAAAAGGCTTGAAGACTTCATTGTGTATTCCAGACTTCGTTGGTTCCTTCCCCAATCCATCTTCAACTGCTTCACTGCTTGAGTATCCATTCTTCGGATTGTCTTCACTCAGTTCCTTCACAGATAACAGTTGACTTTGGGCAGTGAGGTCCTTGGGTTTGGTCTTGATGTTGAAGATCATCTTTTGTCCTTTCCTTATGTTCAGCTTAATGTGACCCTTCTTGATGTTGATTACAGTTGCTAGGAAAGGCTTTCGAAGATCAATGGATCCTTAGGCTCTTCATCCATCTTCAAAACCGTAAAGTCTGTGAGTATTGTTATATCCTTGATCTTGATAGGTAAGCTCTCCAATATGCCAACAAGATGCCTAACTGATCTGTCCGCCATCAACAAATTTTTGTTTGAAGTCTTAAACTCATCCAATCCTAGCTTTTCAGTAGTGGACATAGGCATAAGGTTGACGAAGCTCCCATGTCACAAAGGCATTCATCAAAAGTTAAGGTTCCTAGTGAACAAGGTAATGTGAACGAACCAGGGTCTTCTTGCTTTGTCGTTATCAAGGAATTGCATTCTTCAGGTGGTTCCAACACTTCTCGAGTTACTTTTTCCTTCATGGATTTCGCAAAAACCTCAGGGTATTTTGCTATAATTTCCTTCTTGAATCTAGAAGGGAAAGGTAACCTGGGAATATATGGTGGTGGAATGAAGGGTGCGTCCTTCTGTTGTGTTACAGATAGTTGCTCAGCAAGAGATGGTTCAGTGTTACTTCTGGTGGAGGTTGCAATGGCTTCCGTGAATCAGTTATTGCAGGTTCATCTTCTTCAGCTTTTTTTAAACACGAACCCCCCTCCCAACTAGAGCCACACTGTCCTCAGTGTATAGAAGATGGTAAGTTGGAGTAGTAATAGAAGATGTATGCTCAAGATAGACGGTGTTGATGTTGGTGTAGTCTTTTGGATTCTTCACAGATTTTCCTGGTAGAAGACTATTCGCAGAAGTTGAAGTTGATGCGGTTTTTCCTTCATGAGTGGTGACCCTAGAGGTGAGATTGTCTATCTTTGAGTAGATTGCACCGAAGGATGTATCCATCTTGTGTTGGAGTTCACCAAACTTCTTTGATGTCTCCATTGCATATGTAGCTTAACCTTGAAGAAATTGTTGTAACGTAGCTTCAATGTTGAAGGGTTGAGCAGGAGGTTGGTTAGATGAGAAACTAGAAGGTGCACCAGTAAGCTATTGTTGATGTCTTTGTTGAAAGCCATTTTGTTGTTGTTGCTTTGGGTAGTAACCTTTGTTCTTGTTGAAGTTGTTGAAGGGTTGAGAGTTCTTCTGTTGTTGAGGTCGGTACACTTGGTCTTGTGGGTTAGCAATGTTATTGCTTATGTAAGAAAGACCAGGTTTGTTAGAGTAGTTGAAGTACCCTTTGTTGTAACCCCCTTGGTTCTAAACATAGCACATTTCTTCTTGTTGTTGAGCTTCGGCAACTTGAATATGAAGTTGTTCATCATCAGAGATGAAGTGAACTTGATGTTGTTGACCTATGAGTAACCTGTCCAACTTCTCATTCAGTGCCTTGATCTCCTTCTTAGTGCTATCATCAGAAGTAGAACTACCTCGAGGTGTTATGTCGTAGTCCTCACTATAAATCCCATTAGATTGGGCAAGGTTCTCGACCAACTCCCATCCGTCATCTACACTCTTGTTGAGGAAGTTCTCGTTACTTGCGGTATCTAGCAATATTCTGATCTTAGGCAAGGCACCTCTGTAGAGGGTGCTGAGTAAGGAAGCCCTGCTGAAACCATGATGGGGGCATTACATAGTGTAGTTCTTGAAGCGCTCCCATGCGTTAGCGTAGGTTTCAGCATTCTTCTGTGCAAACCCTGAAATTTCATTCCTCAAGCATGTTGTTCCGGTAGTTGAGAAAAACTTTGCGAGGAATGCCTTCTTGCAGGCATCCCAGCTTGTAATGGAGTTCCTGGGGAGTGACTTCTCCCATTGGTGTGCCTTCTCCCCCAAAGAGAAAGGGAAGAGGCGTAGCTTGAAAGCATCTTCATTCACACCATTTATCTTCGTGAGACTGCAGAACCTGTCGAACTCATCGAGGTGATCAAGTGGATCTTCCATAGGTAGTCCATGGAACTTGTTACTCTGCACCATAACAATGAGACTATTCTTAATCTCTAAGTTGTTGTTCTGAACTGAAGGTGGACTGATTCCATTTCTGATGGTGTGAGTGTTGGGTTTTCACCAGCACCTATGATGTTCTGGTTGTCTCTATCAACGTTGTCTGCCATTTGTAAGTTCAACCGTCTCAAGTATTCTGCATGTTTGTGTTCACGTCTTGCCCGAGAGTGTTCTCGTTCAAGCGCTCTGATATTATCAACGAGTGGAAGCAAGTCAGTTGGTCCTCTGCATCTCAATTTCATACACTGCTAGGCAGGTACCCGAAAAAAAGCAAACAAAGGTAGACTAGTAAGTAAAAATGTAAAAGAAGCTTAATCTGAAAAGAACCAAAATCCAGAATATAGTAGCAAATCCGAAATGGCAACAACGCCAAATTGATAGTAGGATTTTGGAGTCCTACTGGGTATCAATTACCCATCGTTGTAGTATAGATGGTTTGTCAATCCAAATGGGAATGTACTAATCAATCTGAATGCAATGGATGCTTTAAAGTCAATCTAGGTATTTAAAGGGTGGTTTGCTAAAAGGTCCTAAGTGCAATGAACATGCTGAAAGTAAAATGCATAAACATAAAAAGAAGCATAAAAGACTAAGATGTAAAAACAGAGTAAAGAAAAGAGGGTGAAAGATGTAAGCAATGTGAAGCCGTTCCTGAGGACAAAGGATAATTGACTAAGGATCCATCTTGAACCACCTACGTACCTAACATACCTCATACAATGAGCTAACCCTTAGACAGTAGCAACATAAGCAACCAATTCCAATATCTTGGCAATCAATTTCAAGCAAAGCTATCACAGACCCAACTCTCATCATAGACATTAATTACTAAGCAGGCATGAACAACTTTCTACTATAGTCAATAAGTTTCCCAAAAAACTAATGCTTTAGAAGGGGAAAACGAATCTCTGAAATCACCTAGTTCCGGACATCTTCAATGACTCACCTCTTGGTGTTGAAAGGCCTCAAGGCGGGTTTTCAGTCCCTCTCGAGTATAAATACAATCAGCATTACGAGCAGGTGAAACAGAAGGGATTTAAAGACAAACAACTTAGGTACTAAGGTGAACTCAGGACATCAACCCTAGTCTACCCCATCCTCAGGAACTTAGTGGACTACTCACTACTTATGGGAGTAGAAGCAGAGAAAACAGAAAGCATAACTTCAAAGCTATATATGCAGATCTAAGATTGAACAGGTGAAGAACAACAAGAACACAAACACTGAAACTAAGAACAACAATAAAACGGTAAAACAGAGATGAAGAACAAACTTAAAACAGGAGATTAAAAGCTTATAACAAAAATAACAAGCACCAACTAAACAACAACCTAAAGCTAAGCAAGAGAGTAAAGGAAAAAACAGTAGATTAACTTAAAACTTGAAAGAAATCTGGTTTTTACACCAAGAACATGAAGAACAACAAAGAAAATGAAAACCTAACACTAAAACCTAAAAAAGAAAGAAAACTAAGCTTGTTGCAAATGGAGGCGAATTAGAGCTTTATAAGTGTCCATAGAAATGCCCTAATTCGCACTAAAGACAAAAAGATAATCATTGGCTTGGATCTAGGCCTTGGTTCAAGTGCTATCCGGATTTGAGTTGGTCGGGTCGGAGCTTGGGCTTGTGCGTGATCGATCCTAAGTGTTGAGAGCTTGGATGTTAGGGTCGAGATCGATCCAACCTAAGACGTGTTTGAGAGTGGGATCGATACATGCATTGAGTACCTGAGATCGATCCAGAAAACTGTGGAGATCGATACAGCCTTCAAGTTGTGATAGATCCATCCTCGCTTCCTTCTTAGTCTTGCTTCAATTCCACGCACTTCCTTATCTACGTCTAAGACTTCACAAATTTCCTTGAGAGAGAGAGAGAGAGAGAGAGAGAGAGAGAGAGAGAGAGATCCATGCTGAGATGGGATTGATCTGAAGTGTTTCTGGGATCGATCTGAGTTTGTGGGATCGATCTAGGTGAGATCGATATTCAGATCGATCTAGATAGGGCCGTGAGACCGATCTCAGATCGATCAAAATAAGGTAGTGGGATCGATCCAGGAAAGTGTGGGATCGATCCGATTTTGGTCCTGAGGTAGATCCAGTCCATTCCTTGCTAAGTGCTGCTCCATTCAATGTTAAGTGCTGCTTTTCTGAAATCTCAAAAATCCTTTCCGAAAACTCCTGAAAGTCCTGAAAAATCTCCAAAATGCGTGCATATGCAAATTCTAATGCAAAAGTCCTAAAAATCATAAACTTACTCAAATCAACTATAAATGTGATGTATGCACGCTTTTAGACCTCAGAATTGATGCTAATTGATATGTAAAATCCATGAAAATTCATAGTCATCATAAGTCGGAGGGGGGTGCAATGACTATAAACGACCCAACCGTAGACAATTGAGAACAAGGAGAGCCACAGAAAGTGAAACCAATATTGTTGCACCGGTGTCGACGCAACAATCAATTCCTCCTCCTCATACTTTTGGGACTTCCCTAGAGAGAAATTCTTCAAGGAGACCTTCTGAGCGAGAGTTGTATGATGCTCTCATGGAGACAACTTTTTTTGAATCTATATTTCCGGATTCGAATACTTTGAAGACACTATGAATCTATGATGAGTTAAGGCGATTCTGAATGTAATATAGATTGGTAATGTCTTGAACATGTGTTTTGATTCTTACAAAGAATACACATGCATGTTCATGGTAACATTGATAATCGTTTATTATGATGGTAAGAAGGCATAAGTGGATGGTGGAGGTTAAATTGAATTCAAAAGATTGGACGGGACAACTCACAAAGTGAATTTTAGTCAAGTGGCTGAGGATTTACTATTTCACAACCGATGGTGGTGATGGTTTCAAAGCGGTAGTAGGCGAAACCGAGATCATATGGAGATGTATTGGTTTAGGATCGTTCTTGGCGGCTAAGGCCAAAGGCACCAACCTTCATCATTCCGCAATAAGATATGTTCACAAACTCCTCAATCATTCAATCTTTTCAAGACGCAAAGAAAGTACTATTTTGGATGGTGAAATGAGGTTTATGAGGTTGAGACTTGCCCCTATTATTCTCGCTGAATTGAATAACGATGAGATTTTTCTGAGATTAGAAACATGCAGAGTAAACACAGTGAAGCTATTTTGGAGTAATTGTGATGTCTTTGTATTTTACGTGTTTTAGGAAGTTATTTATCGTTGTTTGAGGTTCATTTAGATGTCAACATGTTCCATTCGTAGGTTTCTTTTAGTAAGTTTGTATTTTTAGGTAGTTCTGCATTAGCATTTGCATACACATGCATATTGGAGATGTTTCAGGCACTTAGGGAATTTACTGGACATTATGGGAGAATTTGGAGAAGAAGAAGGAAATGCACAGACTGGAACCAAATTAATCAGAACCATGCCAATTTAAATGTTGAACTCAACCGGGCTAAATTCCTCATCGAGCCAAATGGAGTTTTGATCGAGCCAAAAGGATGTTTGACCGAGCCGAATAGATTTCATCTCAAGCCCATGCCAACTCGATCACGCGACCAAGCGAACCTGATCACGCGACCAAGCTGGCTTGATCTCATGGCAAGCCCAACTCAGCCAAGCTCACTCGATCACAGATCGAGCCGGACTCGATCACAGAATCGAGCCAGAATCAATCATGGATCAAACCGGACTCGATCATGGCCAAGCAGAACTTGATAACCCCCAAAAGCTTGACTCGATCTCAACTTCAAGCAGGGCTTGGTCACCGGTATATGCCGACTTGATTACCCGGAGCCAAATGGGCTCGATCACCCGAGCCAAATGGGCTCGATCACCCGAGCCAAATGGACTCGATCACCCGGCAAAACTGACTTGATCACCAGACCGAGCCCGACTCGATGATCCAGTTCGAGCCAGACTTAAAGATCAAGCTGAAACATTACAAATTTTAATCATTTGTCTTTTACTGGTTTATGGTTTTTCCTAAACCACTATATAAACTCCAACTCGCCTCTATTTCGAACCTAAGCTTTATTTTTTGTCTTTCTTATAGGTTTTTCTCTCTTTTTTTTCCTTTGAATGTTCTTGGAAGATCAAACCCAGAATGCGTATGAAATTCATGTTTTGCTTATGATTTCTTCTTATTCATGCTTAGTTTAAGGTTTAAGGTTATCTGGTGCATATTGATCTTCTATTTTATGCTTTTAATCTCTTTTCCTAAGTTGATCATCATTTATGGGTTATATTTCTGTTTCACTTGATCATCATTTTTCATAGTTTATGTTACTGTTGTTTATGATCACCATTGTTTTTATGGGTTCATGTCCTTGCTGTTCTTAATCACATCTTCTGCATCTCTGATTTTTCTACTTTTGATCATCATCTTCTAGTTCTCTGATTTTTCCGTTCTTACCGTTCTTAAGAGTTGACTTTTGATCCTAATGATTTGTTTAGTAATTTCTTTTTATGAGTTTTATGATTTCGTAGCTACCATGTGTAGTGAGTAATTTCCCATGTTTCTAAGGATGGGGTAGATTAGTGATGATTCCTTGTTTCTCCTAGGTGTCTAAGCTTGAGTGTTTATAAATCCCTTATGTTTCATTTTTCTTAATACTTATTTCCTTCTAACCAAATGAAATCCGAACTTAGGCATTTTCACACGCACAAGGTGTCTGATGAAATGCCTGAACAAGGTGATTTCAGAGATTTACATTCTTAGCCCAAGAGATTGGTTGTCTAGAGTGTTTATTGGCTTTAACATATTGATTTTTCATGCCTGCTAGGTAATGTTCCGTTAACGAGAGTTAGGTCTGGATATTGCTTAGCTTAAGATCATCTACCAAGAGATTGAATTTGGTTGTTTATGAATATGTTGTCTAGGGATAGCTCTTGTTTGAGGTATGTTAGACACCTAGGTAGTTCAAGGAGGATCACCAATCAATTACCCCCATCCTTAGGAACTGTTTTCTATGATTACATTTTAGTACCATCTTCTTTTCTGTTCTTGGTTACTTGTAGTTTACTCTCTAGTTTTCCTTTGTAGAATGCATGATAGTTTTATTGTCTTGTTTTATTTCCAGCATGTTTTCTTTATTTAGAATTGTTAGTTAACAATCCCTTTTATTTACTTGGCTTAAATTAATAGACCTATTTACATCTAGAGTAGTTAATAACATCACCCATTTGGATTGACATCCTATATGCTACAATGACTATGATAGTGCAGTAGGGAATTGACGTAGTTTAAAACCGCAAAAATCCTACTATCAACTTGTTGGTACTTAAGGGTTAGGGTTGGTCCCAGAAAGACAAGATGCCTTAATTGAGCATTGGAAGATGGATTACTACGATCCTAAAGGCTTCCGACATTGGGCTTTCACACGTGAATACCACACCCAAACTTATGAACANTTTGGGGGGGAGGGGGGGGGGGGGAAGTCATACAAGAATTCAGCTACAAGTTCGTCTACCGATTTGCCAATGAAGATGGAACAAAAGCCATATTTCTACTTACCAACCCGGAGTAAACCACTTTCAGTTGCCGCAACAACGTCTGCTTTCTACCAAACAGCGTCCTCGACCCTCAACATTAAGAACCGGTTGAAGCATTGAACCACCCTGGAGGATCCACCTCCGCATCTAGTCATTCACAGGATTAAAGTACTTTATATGGGTGTGCTCGGTACTATCCTGGGCCTTCTTCCATGCCTCTTCAGCCTGACCTTTTACAAGATATATATTTGGAGCAAAGGAAGATGGGGCAATGAAGAATGTTCCAAGACCAAACAATGAGGAAGCTAGTAAAGAAAGGGAAGAAACTAACGTCTATCATCCTCAAAGGGACAACTTGCAAGGGATGCAGTGCCCACGTCCACTTTGACCAACAACATATACCTTAAAAACCTGAGGATCAGGATACACAAGTGGGTATGGACGTGGTAGAAGAACCATCGGGAAGAAGACACTCTTATCATAGAGGAGAAGGCTCGAGCTGATCCACTACACTTCAACCACGAGGTTCAGTTGATGAATCAAGACGACGAAGGTGGCGAAGAAGAATGCCAAAACCACCATCACCCATTTCTGAAAATGAGTCTTCGAAGTTCTCCTCCGATGAGAAAGAGTATGATCTCACATTCAACTATTATTGAGGTACCACTTCTTCACCATGTACATAGTCATACATTTCATTTTTGTTTCTTTAGTTTGTTGGTTTCTTTTTGGAACTCTTTTTCACAGAAGGGATCGTGTTAATTAAGTTTGGAGGTGAGACTACATCTCATCTTGTGTTCTATTTTGTTCATGCATCATTTGCATTATGAATAACTATGTTTTATCAAAAATTCAAAAAAAATATTCAACAAAAACACCTTTAAAAACATTGCATTTAATCTCATGTAGAAACTAGCTTTAGGTTGCATTTGCATAAGAAGCCAGTGATGAGTTTTCTTTGTAAAGTTTAATCTCTAGCCTTTTGAATTAGCATCTGAAGTATGATGGATTGGATTGATTACTCTAGTAATTTTGAAAAGTCTTACAGTTTTTGTGTTGGATTTTGAAACTTGAAAATCTATTGATATAGCTTTGAAGCTTGCTAGCTCTAGGTTATCTTCACAAATATTTGGAATTATATTTAAAGATCAATTAGTATGCTCAATGAATGTCTTAATGTGTTTTCAAGGCTTCATCATTTTTATAACGGTTTAGTCACCCCAAAACCAAAACAATTATGGCTAAACCGGTCATTTTTATTTTTAAAATGATTTCCCTCTCCACCTCTGAATCCATTTAACCTAAACAATTGTGAGGCCTTATTTCTTTAGTGATTGTTTTGGAAAAAAACTTAAGATTTTAAGGGGCGACAATTGACAACTTCCATTTGGCTAGATTGATGATACTATCTTGCGATTAGGAAGAGTACTTAAGATATGAAATGTTTGGGTATTTGGGATGTTCTTAACGGTTTGATGCTTTAGTCATGATATTGGTTCTAATGCTTATTCTAATAGAGTAAGGGTGGAAGTAGTGTTGTGATCAATGTTTCAAAGATTAAGTTTGGGGGAATAAAGAAAAAGAAAGTAAAGATTTCGAGAAAGAATTATAAGTCTCCACTAGATTAGAAAGTGAAATATAAAGAATCCCTAAAAGAGCTCTAAGTTACACAAAAGGAAAGGTTATGAAAAATAGCCTAAGTGGTTAAAAGATACAAAAAGAACTAATGCAAATTGATATAGTATATGGGTTCTTTAAAAAAAAATATAGTATATGGGAAAGATGATGAGTTTAGTGGAGAAAAATGAAAGCCTAAAGTGAAAAAGATAAGAAAGAAATGTTTGTTGAGAATTTTGAAATTGAAGAGAATAATTATGACATTTGAAGAATGAGTAGAATAAGGAAAGATTTTGGGAAATGATTAGAAATGAAAGTTTAAAGTTGTATTCCTCATTTCCCTTTGTCTCATTTCAATTTTTCTATTCCAGTCACTCCCTTTGAGTGATAACCCAATGATTGTGTGCCAACCTTCTTTTGATGCATTGGAATCCCCATTCGACATAACCAATTGAGACACTAAAGATCACTATTTGAGCATACTTCACCAAACTAAACGAACGTGGGAAGATGACCTAAGCTAAACTAATTTGAGACTAATGATAGATTGTGCTTAAAATGTTAGTTCATTAGACTTTAGCTTAATATTTTGGTTCTAAGGTTTCCACCTTCAAACCTCTCTCTCTCACTTATGTCTGCTTTGCTTGAGAACAAACAAATGATAAGTTTTGGGGAGTTGATATATTATGTTTTGATGGTTTTCACTCTTTGATTTTGCTACATTCTAAGTAGATTCACTTGCATATAGGTTAGTTTAGCATGCATTTGCATTGCATTTCATTTATTTAGGTGATGGAAGTGGAGAAACCAAAAGCACGAATCAAAGGAACTTAACAGATTCAAAAATGATAAATACAGAGCTCGTAGTAGTTTAATGGACTGGGCAGTGCAAACCGATATGAAGGTTGAAGATTTCAGAGAGCTCATATCGGTTTAGTGGACCGGTTTATGCGAACCGGTACTGGCCAGGAAAATTCAACACTTTGACTTCCATTTTTAGTCTTAACCTATTTTCAATTGGGTTAACCCAATTATTTTGGGTTAATCCAATGCCACTTTGAGGAGACTATATAATGTTTAGACCTAATTTTAGGTTTATCTTTTCTCTTGTTAAGAACTTTTGTAATTCTTTTGAATATTTGTTGAGTTTTAATTTGAATCTTTGTTTTGATTGTTAATTTTATGTTCATTTCTATTTCTAATCATGATTAAATACATTTCTATCCTTGTACATTTTGTGTTTTCTCAATGATTAGTGAGTAGTTCCTTCTTAAGCAAATAAGTTAGGTAGATTATGGTGATTAGATGGTTGAATATGATGTTTAGGACTTAAGATTCTTAGATCTTCATTCAATAGATGTTCTTAATGCTAAATTTCCCTTGATCAATCAAGTTTAGATCATAGGATGAAGTGTGCCCGAAAGATGTTCGATGAAATTCCATAACCAATTTTTGAATGCGAAATGAGGCCTAGCCAAGAGATTTTGTTTGTTAGTTTAGTGGTTTATCATAGATTATATCTTAATTCTTCTTAATTATGTGATTATCCAAAATATTGTTTTAGTTGTATGATTAGGGAAATGGTTATGCCACGAGAGTGTATTAGTCTATTTAGGGGAATCTTAGACCAATGATTAGTATTAATTGGTAGAATTGAACATCATATGATGTCATTTGATCACCCAAATCAATAACCTTTACCTATTTTCTTAGACTTTTATTATTGAATTCAAGTTTAATTTAGTTGAATTTTGCGTAATTACTTGTTGACTTTTGATTTATGCATGTTTGAATAGGGCTGGGAAAATTATCCGTCGTATTCTATCCGATTTGATATTTTCCTTGATCCAAACGAAAAGTCCGGATATCTGTAGCTATTCAAAGAAAAACAAATACTAAAATTAAATATCCATATAAAACAAAGCAAATAGAAAATACTAAATTTCAAAAGACCGGATATCTGATTCGCTCCGTATATTACATATATAATACATATACATATTACACCATATAGATTTATCTCATTTTCACATACTCAATAAATAGAAAATTGAAAAGGAAAAATATAAATAGAAATGATAGGTGTAAAAGTTCATACAAACTAATAATTATTATAGTGGAAATGATAATATGGTTTACATTACAATGTAAGAAGAAATTTTCTTTGATGTCCTTTACTATTTACAAAAATGAAATAGTTGTTTGACAAAATATGCGTCTAACTTTTGAGATTTTTTAAATATTTTATCTAAAAGCTAGTTGATTTTAATTATTTACTACCTATTGGATAAATTTAACATAAATAAAGTATATTTGTAGAGAAGTTATTTATATTTTTGGATATTTGTTGAACTGAAATGAGAAAACCGGATATCCGCAATTATCCACAAATATTCGTAAAATTTCATGATATCTGTAAGTCGGGATATACGTGTTTTTCAAGAGCAAAGAAAATCGCTAAATTAAATATCCGTCAAAAACAAAGCAAATAACACATATTAATTTTTTACGACTGGTCCGCTCCGTGCCCATGCCTATGTTTGAATGTTGCAAATCAACCCAATTCTAATTGCTTAGACTAAATATGATTCTAATATTTTGATTAAAAAATGATTCTAATACGACTAGTGTGTTAATTGCATCTCTGATTTGGATTGACATCTAAAATACTATAATGACATGAGTATGCTTAAGATAATTGCATATATAGGAGGTTGCAAAATCTTGTTTATCAATAAATATGCTTCCATTTCCAAGTTGCAAGTCAGTCTTCAGTTGCTTAACATACCACTAACCAGTTGTTAGCATTCTCAGTTTGACATATTTCCCAGGTAATAAGGTATATCTTGTTCGCGTCATGTCCAACTGCAACTAGTAAAACTTCTTTTGTAGGCACCTTCAGAAATTTCCCATCAAGACCTATTATTGGTGTATATTATCCTCTCCAACTACTTCTTAATTTCTCAAAACACATATAGAACATGTTGAATACATCATGCCCTGCTCCATTTTATATTGCTTCCACTAAAGTTATTGAACCAGGATTGGAGTTGGTGATCTTAGTCACATAACCTCTGAAATGAGCTAGTTGCACTTCATACTCTTTATTAAGCCAATGCAAAGCCAAATTTCTTCCTTGTTGGCACTGACTTCTTGAACTAAAAATGTTCCAATTATCTTCAATCTCACTCTGAATTTTCTCGGGGAATATGTCATCATCTAACTTTAGCTTATATTATTATATGTAACCATGCTATTATTGGACTTTTAAGCATATCACATGTACCATTGCAACTGTGAAGTAAAATCCTAGTTTTTATGACTCACACCTACCTTGACCTATTATATGAGAAATATGCAGGCCACTTGCAACTTTTTATTGCACATTTGTAACTCAGTTTAAGCTTGTCTTACCTAGATTGCCTAATGTTATTCCCCGTTATCAAAGCATAACCTACGACAACATCTTTGAACTCTAACATAACTCGTGAAGAATGTAGAACTAAATTAACATGAGCTCCATCAATATCTCTCCAATAAGTTCAACTTTTATTTCTAAACTCATTTTCATCCACATCTTTAGAATGGAGAATAGCATTCAGATTTGAAGGCTCCTCATCCAAGAATTATATGATAGACTGTTCTATTTCATATTCAAACCTATTTGGCACATCATCATGCTCATCTTCTTTCTCTATCTTACTATTTTTACCCTTACCCGATAACATCTCCTTACTGTATTTACGCATAAGCATTTCATGTTCATCGTCTTCTTCTACAAAATTTGTCTCACTCACAACAATATGAAGCCTTTCATGCTTATCCATCATCTTCTTCAACATACAACACTGTTTCTTCAGCTTTTTCACTTCAATAAGAACAATTGATTTCCATGAAACTATAAATCCTAGGCTCTTTTATCCTCAAATCAATTTTGAAAGGAACTGATTTTTTAAGTAGGAAATATTAAATTAGATGATTTGGTTAACTAAAGAAGATTCCAATATGATTTAGTGTTTAGTGTCACATCGCTCTAACTAATTGCAATTAGTCCAAATTAATTTCGCAGGGAACACTGGCATTAATCGAAAAGTGTAGGTTAATGTTTGTCTGAAATTATTAACTTTAGGTGAAATTATAAAGGGTCGATAAATATAGGAGGAACAACTCTAAACAGTAGTAGTGAGGGGGGGAGGGTCTAAGTAATGTCGTCCCAAAAAGAAAACTAAAAAGTTTACACATTAATCATTAATTAATGAGATTAATAAACACATGCACATGCACCATTTTGTTGTTTTAATTTATTATCAGAATTCAATCAATATGGAGGAACCTTCCAACCTCTCTATAAATGGTGGGGTTGATGCAGCCACACTAAAAGTTAAATGCCATTTCCTTTAAGAATATTGATTTATGTCCACACCTTTGTTTTCCTACAAAATTTATATAAAAGCATTTACTAGATATATATATCGAACTTCATATTATTTCACCAACACACATATACTGTATATCTTCATGTAATTTTTAAAATGCAATCGATCAATCAAATTAGTAATCACTTTTTACAAATATAATTTAATTTAACCAAGATACAAAGCACCCTTTTTCTGCAAAGAAGAAGAAATTTTACATTTTAATTTCTAAAGCCTAAAGCCTAAAGCTAAGCGTAGATAGAAATAAAAAAGGTGCACAAACACTATGAATATATACCCACTCTTATCATAAATATAGATAAGAAACCACTCTATCACACATAACATCTTCTCCACCCATTAAACAACAAGTACCAAAAGAAGATCAGTGGCAAAACCGTATAAACCAATGTCTAAGGAGTGCGGTAACCACGGCGGAGGAAAATCAAACGGCAGTCGAATATGTGGAGCAATCATTGGCTTCATCATCATTGTCTTAATAACAATCTTTCTCGTTTGGATAATTCTCCAACCAACAAAACCAAGATTCATTCTCCAAGACGCCACTGTCTTCTCCTTCAACCTCACGCAACCTAACCTCCTTACTTCCAATCTCCAGGTCACAATCGGTACACGCAATCCAAACTCCAAAATCGGAATCTACTACGACCGTCTCCACGTCTACGCCACTTACCGGAGCCAGCAAATCACTCTCCGGACGGCCATTCCTCCGACGTACCAAGGTCATAAAGAAGACAATGTTTGGTCTCCTTTTATATACGGAAACGCCGTTCCTGTCGCTCCTTATAACGCTCTCTCTCTCGATGACGAGCAGAATAGTGGGTTTGTATGGTTGATCATACGCGCCGATGGGCGCGTGAGATGGAAAGTCGGGACTCTTATTACAGGAAAGTATCACCTTCACGTTCGTTGTCCGGCTTATATAAATCTTGCTGATAAATCTAATGGAGTTCTTGTCGGTCAAAACGCCGTTAAGTACACTTTGGACACTAAGTGTAGTGTCAGCGTTTAACTACAAGTCGACGAAAAAGAAACAACTTTGACGCCTTTAAAGTTTGCTTTCTCCTTATTTCAGTCATTACTCTTTCTTTTGATCATGTATCTTTTGATTTGTCCACTGTTTATGTTTTGTTAATCTTTCTCGTAAATTTATACTGTTATAATTAAGTACAGGTCACATAATTTTATACATTGTATGTTCTTGGTAGTTGAGATTTTAGATACTGTAGCTTATATATACGAAACTAATTTTAAAAGTAAATTGCGCAGAGGAAAATAACTTGAGGAGAATAATTAAGAAGGTCAAATAAAATTTGATTTGAAGATAAATTTATTGATTATTTGTAGGGGACATATCATATATGCTCCTAATAATATCTTCGAGGGATAAAGTGATTCTATATAGGTGGTCTCAAATGGGAGAGATAAATCAGCTTTATAGATATTTTTTTGACAAATCAACTTTATATATATTCTTCTTTTCCTCTTACTGATTTTGGGAAATTGGGAAACAATTAAGTGGCAATCACATGTGAATAGTATGTGTACTAGTTTCGCCTTATACCAGTAGGGGCAGCCCATTATATGTATAATTGTACTCCATATTTTAGGGTTTTAGATTTATATTTTGGGAAATTTAGTTCTATATTTTTGGGTTTTAGATTTATATTTTGAGAGTTTTGGGTTTATATTTTTGAAAATTTTGGGTTTATATTTTGCGGTTTTGGATTTATATTTTGGGGTTTTGGGTTTATATTTTCGGATTTTGAGTTTATATTTTCGGGTTTTTTGTTTATATTTTTGGGTTTTTACTTTATATTTTCTGGTTTTGTGTTTACATTTTGGTGTTTAGGGTTCATGTTTTGGGTTTAGGGTTTATATTTTTGGATTTGGATTTATGGTTTATATATTTTGAGATTTTGGATTTATATTTTGGGGTTTTTGGTTTATATTTTGGGATTTTTGGTTTATATTTTTGGGTTTAGGGTTTGTACACATAGGTAGTTCGACTAATTCTAAGTTTATATTTCATTAACCAAATTTACTATTCACTATTTAAAAACATAAATTCATTTTAAATAATTTTAGTCATGTTAGATTCAAAAAAATATTTTATGTTTTTAAAATACGTTTTTATGATTTGATTATTTGAATCAAAATGCTTAATCTTTAAAAAAGAATGAAGATGTGGAATAAAAAAAAAGATTAAAATACGACCGAGATCCGAAGGTGATTTTGAAGGCTCGTGAAATTAGGTTTCGTCTTTCCTTTTTTAACTTTTCTTGCAAGTTACCATTGTCTCGCCGGAGTCATGGCGACTTCACTGCCGCCTCTTCCACCGGGGGAATCATCTCGCTCACCTCCCAAAGCTCCATGGAATCAGGTGGTCGATTCCTCACAACTCCGGACGACTGACTCTATCTCAGGATCTCTTGTCACCGTTGAGAACGGTGTAGCCTCTGTCACGATTCCACTGCATCTTATTGCTCACTCTCGGCCTCTCTGGAGCGAGTTCTTTCTTGGGTACTTTGTTGGGGACGCTCCTCACATCAGAAAGGTTCACGCGACAGTGAACCGTATTTGGTCACGCGATCTTAAAGCCACAAAAATTGATGTCCAATTCATCAACGATAGCACGATCCTCTCCCATATGGGTTCTTCTGAATTATGCACTCGCATTACTAGAAAGAAGTACTGGCATATTGTTGATGTCTTCATGGTTGTACAAGAATGGTCACCTTCTCAAGCTACGTACAAACTCGATCTCTCGTCCATGCCACTTTGGGTGGATTTTCATCATGTATAAGACTCTCTTTTTTCTCATGAAGGACTCAAATTCATTGGTGACATTATTGAAGATGCAGAAAAACTTCACCCAAAGACAAAGAAATGTGTGAGGTTAGACATTTCTCGGATTCCCATAGTGATGAATCTCGATGGTCCTCTTGTCGAGACCATTGAGTTTCGGGACATTGCACAACCGGTCAAGGTTACTTACCCATGGTTGCCTCCAAAATGCTCACTCTATTCTACATGGGGTCACAAGAACTCAGACTGCATAAAACGGCCCATGGACAAGATCAATGACTCATCAGATACAACCACACACCCAACTCCGTCAGCTCAAGCTACAGCACTTGCTAGCTCCACAGATCAAACAAATTAACCCTTACCTACAGCTCAATCCAGTCCTAGCATTCCCACTACTGACAAACACACTAACTTACCTTCTATTTATGCAGGTGACACTACACAATATGTACTAAAACTTGACCGTGCTCAAGATCTCCTTATCGCCTCTGCATCACTAGCCATACAACATGTTCCTGCCTCTACATCGTCACCAGTTACTGAACAGGTCTCTCTTACCAATGTTGAGTTTTGGTATCCTCGACCAAGACTTAAGACAAATGAGGATTAAGGGTTGAAATGTGTAAAGGAACCAAAATCATGAAGGTTGGACAAAGTTGTAGAAAATGGGCCGTCGGAACTATCAAATGTGAAGTATCGGCACAAAGGAGCAACTAGGCCAAGCATCGCAATAGACCAGGCTGACCATGCGGACAGACTAGGCTGACCATGCGGAGGTTATCGGGCCAGGAGGAAAATGTGCATATATCGGCTAAGACGTGTTGGCCAAGTTATCGAAGGCACACTTGGCCAAGTATCCACATGGCTCGATACTGGACCCGAGAAACACCGAGCCTGGCTTTACCGAAGATGCAAGAAAATTTATCAGGAGGAAGTCTCGACCAAACCCAGCGGTCTATGCACCAAACTTGGTTTCACCGAGCCTTTTACTCTAAGGAATGTTCTAGAAGATGGAATATATCCGTTGGGATGAAGTTCGCCGAGACTTCACTCGTGAGTTACAAACACACGCGCCAAGATGCTTTAGGGACCACCTCCGCGTCCGTACACGCGGTTTCGCCTTTACCATTTTTGCCTTTTTACCTTTTGTCAAATGTAAACCTTAAACTTACCATTTTAGGTTAAGTTTAAGGTACTCTACTATAAATACTTTGTATGCGCCGAATGGTAATTTATGAAGAACAATTTCTTCTTTTAGAAAACTCTTTTTCTCTCAAACATTCGAATCTTTCATACTTGTTCTTGAGCTTAATCCACCATGGATTGACCTCATTTCTCCAAAAATCTTCATGGTATCAGAGCGAAAGCTCCTCTTACCTAAACACTTCCGCAAACTCTTTTAGAAATTTCTTTTCTCTCGGTTACATTTCAAAGTTTCAAGCTTTATTATCAAAGTTTGAATCTTTATCACGAAAGTTCGAGTCTTTATACATTTTCATCACAAAAGTTCAAGTCTTTAGTCAGTTTCATCACGAAAGGTTGGATCATTATCTCATGGAGACTCAAAAAGCACATATTCTCGGTGTTCCGGTTGTATTGAAGGGCATCAACTATCTTCTTTGGGCTCGAACCT
>OVBE01001283.1:0-38132 GCA_900406425.1 Iberis pinnata | reverse complement strand
TTTCTCTTCTTTTTTGTTTCTTCATGACCGAGGGGTAGAATGAGGTTAAAAAAAATTTGGGATATCTCCCGTAATTCGGGATAATCTTAGGTTACGTATGCAAATAATTGTAAATTATAGGTCAAGTTAGTACTTTTGCCTAAGTTTAAATTGCATTTTGGTTTAAGCTTTTCTAGCTATTTCGGTTTAAGCAAGTGGTTTAGGTTTGTGAACCAACTTGTAATCATTGTAAAAGGTACTCTGTAGTCGTTTTACAGAATCAATCAATACAAACAACATTCCCCTTTTTCTATTTCTCTCTCTCACTCTGTCGTATTCATCTTCATCACCATTGATTCTTGACTCTTCGAGGTGAGTTCTTTCTAATTCGTCACCTCTTGAGCTTGAGTCCAGATCTTCTCTTCGAGCTCAGTGGAGTTCTTGGGTTGTATCGTTATCTAATCATACTTACCGTTGCATTTTTCACCTTTCTTCGTTAAGTTTTTGGATCTTTGCTCTCTTAACCAAATTTAAAATTGTAGTTTATGTTTCATCTTTAATTTGGTGTCCATTTGAATTTTTGATTCACGAAGGATAAAATTCTGTCAGATTGGTCTTATGTAATACTCTCTAATTTAGTCTGTTTTCGATGATTTGTAATCCGGCTCTTTTATTTTATATCATCAACTAACAAAAAGAAACCTGGTAAATTCAACCAAAAATTATTAAACGCGCCGCGTTTCTTCTGCTTAAACCTCAACTACATGCCGTCTTTTCGCACAGTGAAGTAACCGGAACTAAATAAAAAGAAACGAGTCTTCCTTCTAAAGAGGAAACTACAAACAAGTAGATAAGCCACCAAGCAACATCCGCAAATACAAAGCTTAATGTATGAGGTATCTCACACAAGTGAACCACTTACTCCTCCTGCGAAGACACATTTAGCTTCATCTTTAAGAAATCATTGGTCTTTGCGATCTCCACAATCTCTTCAGCTTCTTCCCTCTTGGACCCTTTTACCAATTCATCAACTACCTGCTGCAAGGTCGCTTGACCAACAAGATACCGCTTACTGAATGTCTCCTTGCATAAATCCATCACAGACTCAAAGTCGCCTACTTTACACATAGCAGGAAGCAATACACCAAAGGTAGCTTTATCAGGACGATAACCATGTTTCACGATTTCTTGGTACCACGATTTGGCTTCGTCCAATTTTCCTTGGTTAATAGACCCTCTAATCATAGCATTGAAGCTGAAAACATCAGGTTTGATCCCACTCGCCTTCAGTTCTTCAAAGAGACTTGCTAGCTCTTTAGATTTCGTCTCATTGGCTAATCCAAGCAACCGAGCATTGTAAGTCCTAATGTCCATGGCTACATTCTTCTCCACCATTTTAGCCCATATCTCTTCCCCTTGCTGGAACTGTCCCTTCAAATACGACGACAGTAAAAGTGTGTTGAATGTGATTGTATCAGGGTTCAAACCCTTGCTCTCAATCTCATCAAGCAATGAAACAGCTTCATGTATGGAACCCTTCTCACATAATGCCTTGATAAAAGTGTTGTAAGATACAATATCTGGTTTGATCGACAGCTTTGCTGGTAACACATTGAAAAGCTCTTCAACGACATCTAATTTCTTGGAAACCGCATATGAACTAAGCAAGGCATTGAAAGACAGCACTGACCTCTTGCAGTTTCTGTCTGGCATTTCGTCGAACAGTTTCTGGGCGTTTTCAAACATACCAGCTTTTCCATATAGAGAAATGATTCTCGCCGCGAATCCCTCCTTTGACATATCGTAGTACTTCTTTTGCTCCTCCAAAATCTCTTCGACGAAATGCAATTTCTTTGCGGCGACTAGACGGCGCACGGTTCTATCGTACACGGCTATGTTAGCCCGGAACCGCTCCGACTCACATGCCTTTTTGAACTTTTCCACGATCCGTTTGGGGTTTCGTTCGTCATTCACGATACTACTAAGTGACTTCTTAGGTGGTGAGATTGCGGCCGAGACTTCGGATGATGCGGTGGCGGCGGAGGAAAAACGACGGACGACAGAAGTGTTGTAGGTGCCACGGAGGACTCGTGACAAGGACGACATCGTTTTGGAAATGTCCAAGTCCAAGGTGTTTAGTGGACGTGTATGATTATATAAAAATATTAGATCTAATTTTTTATAAATAAAGAAAATATTGGGGCTTAGAATAAGAATTACGAGAAATAGGTAGTGTTGCTTCGCCGACTTCCTAAATTCAGTATATCACCGGTTGTTTACGGAGAAGGCGACCAATTTTAACCTGCTTCAATGGCGCCGGTTAGGATAACTGGCGCTGTTGTTGCAGCGGCTGCTGTGGTAATGCTTTTTTCTTACTCCTATTTGGGATTCTTCTCCGAGACGAAGAATAAGAAGAAGAAGAGGAAGGCCAAGTTGATTACGAGAAACGGGCTTGTCAACGCCATTGGCAATACTCCTTTGATTCGTATCAATAGCCTCTCTGAGGCTACCGGATGTGAGGTGTTTATTAGCTTTGATTTCCTCTATGTTTCAGTTCCATGTCTGACCATCTGATTGTGTAAATTATGAGTTAAGAAGACGTTTTCTCTTAACACAGATATTCGGGAAATGCGAATTTTTGAATCCAGGAGGTAGCGTGAAGGACAGAGTTGCTGTAAAGATCATTGAAGAGGTAAAACTAACAATGGCTAAAGGTTTTTAAATGTTAGCTTTGTAGATTGCCTCCTACTCACAAGAGGCTTCAGTTTTATTGCATCATAAACTTCTTAACTATGTCAGTGATTGAAATCATCAGCTTAGTTGTTCATTCATTAGTAGTGTTTTTGGAAGAGAACTTCTGGTTATTATCGAGAAGCTAAGTCCAGTAACCTTAGATTTTCGTGGTGTTTAGGCTTTGGAATCTGGTAAGCTATTTCCGGGCGGAATTGTAACAGAGGGTAGTGCAGGGAGTACTGCCATTAGCCTTGCTACAGTAGCTCCAGCATATGGTTGTAAATGTCATGTTGTTATACCTGATGATGCTGCTATTGAAAAGGTTACATCTTTTAAACACCTTGATTATACACATTCACTTTTTTGCATTACATATACTCAAATTTGTATCTTGTTGGACTTATTTTAGTCTCAAATACTTGAAGCCCTTGGAGCTAGTGTTGAGAGGGTGAGGCCAGTGTCAATTACTCACAAAGATCACTATGTCAACATTGCAAGACGACGGGCTGAGGAAGCAAACACGGTTGCATCAAAGAGAAGACTAGCGAGCAGAAAAAATGGCATACACCAGGATAGAACTAATGGTTGCTCAGTTGAGGAAAAGACAGAGCCATCATTTTTCTCAGATTCAGTTACAGGTGGCTTCTTTGCAGACCAATTTGAAAACTTGGCAAATTATAGGGCTCATTATGAAGGCACTGGCCCTGAAATCTGGCACCAGACTCATGGTAACATCGATGCATTTGTTGCTGCTGCTGGTACAGGTGGTACTTTAGCTGGTGTCTCGAGGTTCCTTCAGGTAAGCTTAATCAGGGCTTATACTAATCACAGTTGTATTAATGAGTAATTAAACAAAAAAGGCTCATAGATCTCATGTGCTTGAAATAGGATAAGAATAAGAATGTTAAATGCTTTCTGATCGATCCTCCTGGATCTGGTCTGTACAATAAAGTAACACGAGGAGTGATGTACACAAGAGAGGAAGCTGAAGGGCGTCGATTGAAAAACCCATTTGATACAATAACAGAAGGGATTGGAATCAACAGGGTTACTCAGAATTTCCTGATGGCAAAACTTGATGGTGGCTTTCGTGGTACTGATAAAGAAGCCGTTGAGATGTCAAGGTACTTTTTATACATTGACATACCTGTTGCAGAGTATTATGATAAATATATTCCATAAAAGTTGTGACATCAAAATCACCCTTTTATGTTCGTAGGTTTCTTCTGAAAAACGATGGTCTATTTGTTGGAAGCTCCTCGGCTATGAACTGTGTTGGGGCAGTGAGGGTGGCCCAAACCCTTGGTCCTGGTCACACAATTGTCACCATTCTTTGCGATAGCGGAATGAGACATCTAAGCAAGTTTCACAACCCGGAGTACTTGGCTCTGTATGGGTTGAGTCCTGCTGCTATTGGATTAGAGTTCCTTGGCATAAAGTGAAACTATTCATTAAGCTTGGCTTTGTCGGGATCTTATTAATTTTTTTACATGAAGGTGACATGTTCATTGTTGCACTGTGAAGGGCTCAAGAGTATAAGATAACAGCCATATCTGGAGTCAACGGAAATAAGTCAAAGCAACAATGCATGTGTCTAGACTCTGAAACGCCCATAACTGCATTTTACATCTGTCTTCTTATTTGTGCACAAGTCATGATCTAATGGGCTCCCTTGCAAGATTGTGGGGAACATGTAATTAGAGATTTTTGTCTTTGCACACACAAGAATTTTGTCTGTGTTCAATGCATTCAACTAGAAAGCTCAAGATTGAGCCTTATACCCACCCCGCATATATAAATAGGTTGTGTAAGGTCTGATGATCACGAAAATGGCAAGAAATGGAATCAATAAGACGATATTGATCTCATCACTTTCTTTCTTGAAGAATTTTTGTATTCTCATAACTATCCCAATCTTTTTTCTCTCTAACTTTCTCCACAACAGTAACGTGTTCAACAAGAAGTCCAAGTCCTCTTTTCATGATCAGGAAGAACTTGGAGATCCAGAAACCAAAACCAACCTAGATGAAGAAGAGGGGTTAATAGAAATTTCTCTGGCAAGAGGAGCAAGGGAAGATAAGTTAAAGAGTGTGAAGAGACATCTGACGACTAACGAAGAGTATTACCAAGAGATGGCCATGATGGAGGAGGTATGGGAAGAAATTGAAGCAGAAGATAATTTGATTGAGATTGACATCTCCATGGGTTCCATCGTCTAAGATAAATACTAACTATTATTGCACCGTTTATAATTTTATATCGTTTATTTCAAGTTATACTCAGCTCAAAATAGATATATTTTATTACATGTACGTTTTATACAGCAGTGTTATGATTTTTGTGGCAAAAAATAGACATCTATTATAAAACTGTTGGGTTTCAAGTTGAGAGAGGTTAAGACACGGAGATTTGTTAATTAGTTCTAGCAGCTTCGACTTCAACTCTATTTGCCAAAAATGCATCGATCAAGTCCGATGCTTGGTGAGCCACATCGGCTACGTTCCCTCTTCTCTCTATCTCAAGGCTTACTTCGCCTCGTGGATTGGGTCTTGTTCTTGATTTGATACCAACTGTTTCAGCTTGCTCAGAGAATAGGATCTTGGAAATGTGTGAGCTGCAAATCTCTTTGTACGCTTCATAGTCTGCAGCTCCGGTGTTGCCTCCTTCAAGGATCTTGGAAAGAGGATGAACCACAGCGACAGGACCATCCTCTGACTCCAGCTGCTGTTTGAGCGTTAGGAAGTCCAAAGCGAGTTCTGAGTTCTTAAACAAGACAAAAACTGCCGAGTTGTCCACATGGTAGACAGATATGACGGATGATGCACCAAAGGCTTTGCAGATGCATTCTTTGATTTCTCTAGCCTTCAGTTTTTGTGGGAAGTTCCAGATGAGGACTATGTTCTCGTATTTAAACTTGGAGACTCGCCAGTTCTCTGCAGTACTATGGCCTGTTTTAAGGTCGATGATATCGCCTCTTGTCCAGCTGAGATAAAGACGGTTCATGTACTTGTCAAGTTTCTCATTCTGGGAAAAGCTTTCTGAATCCAATTGATGTTTGAATTCGAACCCTAGATGACTACATGCCTGCGCAAAAATGCAACCAGTCATGAAAGCATCATAGCCAGCTTCGTGTTTAGCTCCTGCATTCCAGTTAGAACACCTGAAACAGACAAAACGTTAAACCTGGAAGCAATGCAAGTGTTCATACCATAAATAGAGGAGGGACAAACCTAACATTGTCTACTTCAACTTCAATCTTGACATTCTGCTGAAGAAACAAGTCAGAGCTTCTCGAAGAAGATTCGATTTGTGGACATAATGAGGAGAACGCAGAGGATAGTGATGTACTGGACTTCTTCATCCTTTGATGCAACATTGGGTTGACGTTTAAGAGTATTTTAGTGTCAACTATGTAAGGAAAGTGGCTGTTAATGGAGGCGACAAATTTCTCAGGTGTTGAAGGAAGAGGACCCACAAATTTGCTGTATACATGTGCAATATCTGAGTCAGATGAAACAAATTGGTTAGAGTAAGGCATCTTTAAGTTACAAAACCTCTACAGAAGCAACTTGCTTGCATACCCAGGAAACAATTGTGACCAACAATCAACTTTTGTTCTGAGGATAGCAAATCAATTACTTGACGGAACCCGATTGCAGATTGTATCTTTCTTTCAACTACTTCCCTCCGTTCATCTTTTACCTCATTCTGTGAAAAGACAGAGAATGATATATATTATTCAAAGAAGGCTTTTGCGTAGACAAATCAGTGACTATTAAGCTATCCTCATCATTCTCAGTTGAGACCTAAAGACATTGTATTTGATGGTAACATACGTTTCAGTAATGTAAATACTACTTTACCATGAGATTTTCCTTATCAGATTCTGAATCAGTGTACACAACAAAGTCTCGTGAAGAGGAACTTTTATCATTCAGATGTATGTACACAAGATCTCCAAAATGCTTTCCCAGAACCTGCAAGCCAAACCCAATAATTCATAGTCCAAAGAAAAGATGGAATACATTGATCAATATCGGAACACAGAAAAGTACCGATTTAATAATTCTGAGCTGATGAGAAGTAAAACCCTTCAGACTGAGAGCTGGACGCATGAGGTAGAACACAGTTTCAGTACTCTGGGTTGATCCTTTTGAGATCCTCGAAGACTCTGATGCCGATTTCACACCTCGTAATAGCTCAGACCGCCATTCATTCAGAGTTTTCTTCATCCTTTCAGCGAAAAGAACATCCGCCAATCGCAACGACTTTAAGTCTTCTGTCTGAGCAATTGAATCAGTGCCCTCATCGTGGTTTAGCATTTGAAAATGCTTACTTGCCTCTTCCTCTTGTCGTCTGGACAAATATGATATTCCTGGGATTATTCAAATATGTGAATTTCTACCCTAAAACAGAGTTTCTTGCTATTTATTTTATCTTCTTAACATGAGAACTTGGTATGTAAAAGCGAATGCACACCAATGAATCAAATAATAAAGGAGAAAGGAGTCACCTTCATGAATGCAGGCGTTGAAATCAAATTGATACTTGGCAAGGAAATCCATTGATGTCGTCTGACAGAGAAACTCATGAGCTGATGGGTCACTTGTGAGCTCTTGACGTGGGAATATGAAGAAATTGTGCCTGCCAAAAGAGACCCATGTATTCAAATCCAACGGAAAAGCAACAGAAATGAAGAACAGTCAACGGTAAACATAGAGACTAACGGGTGAGAAACGAATGACTGAGTGCGAGAATCCCAGCGGAAGGGACAGACGCCAAACTGAACGACGGCGAATTTCTCGGCGGAGTCCTTGACTTTGAGGTAACGGATGTCGTAGCGGTCATACTCTAAGGAGTCGCGCCACGGAGCGCTCGTGACACCAGTCATTTCGAGGTCGATCGCTACAAAATCCGCAGCCTTCACATGTGAACGCAGGTCATCCAGCGTCGTCTCGAAGTTCGACCTAGTTACGTGCTTCAAAGGGAAAGCCGCCGTCGTCGCCGAAGCCGTTGAAGTAGTGACTGCCTCCGCCGACGAAGAGTAGAAGTGTGGACGTACCAAAGCACCGGCGAGCAGCCTCGATGGCCATTGCTTGTGCCGGCGCAATTTTTGAACGGAGACGAGCATTTTAGGTTTTACTCAGTGGAAGAAAAGAGGGAATCAGGGAAAGATGATTCCGGCGGCAACGATGCCGTTTTAACGACTTTCGAGCTTTGGTAAATCTAGACTTGCACAGTCAGCCGTTTCTATCTCACTAAAAACGGTAAGCACTTCCCTTTACGTGATTACAAACAGCGTGATTGTTTTTTTTTCCTGTGAACAAAACTCGCTTTCTGCTCTCTCACACAATAATGGCTTTTGGAGAAGAAGTAGCCGTTTTTGTTGAGACTAACTTGGAAACTCGAATCGTCATGACGGTTCCTCTAGATATCACAGCAGCAGATTTCAAGAGTAAGCTCTAAACCCACCCCACTCACTTTTAACATAATTGATTTTGTTGACACTTTTTTTCTGTCTTTCTTAGGTTTTAGCAATTTTGAAACTTAGCTTCTAGTTTTACTGATAGGATACTTTAATTGATTTTCTTTTATTGGGATCGGTTTTTGGTTGTTAATATTGCTGAATATTGTCAATGGAGAGCTTCAAAAGAAGTGTTCTTATCAAAAGAATGTTTTTTTTTTAACTTTTGCCTTCAAATTGAAGGTTGATGATCTTTTGTTTGTGTTACACTATTTCAACACCTATCTTTTGCCGGGTTTTATTTACAGTTACCGGAACATGTACCAATGAGAAATGTGATTTTGCAGGAAAACTCGAGAAAACACACACAAGTTGCTTCTCGAGCTTAGGGGAGATACGAGTTCATGGTCTGATGGTAATGAGAATGAGCAAACAATTCCATTTTCTTCTTACATATGATTTAATAGATCATTCTAACTTTTGGTTCTCATCGTAGTATAGGTTAAACGAAGGTCTAGCTTTTATTACCTTGCAGAGTCTATGCCTATAAAGTACATCTTCAGGGATAACAAAAAGCCTTGGTTTATCCACGCAGAAGCTAGAGTGATAAATGGATCACAAGAGTCAAGCATATCTAACAGCATACTTGATAAAGCCTCCAGTCAAGGGGTCATTGGGTTGATCCAAGGTGAAAACAAGAAGATCAAGAAATCTCGGGCCAATCCTAGTTACAAAAACCTTGCATCTGGACAAGTGTACCTTGACAAGAGAGTGCTTCATGAAACCACAAGATCTTCATTGTCAATAGCAAGAGCTGCTGATTGTTTCAACAGCTTCTCACCACAAACGCCGAAGAGGAAATCTGGAGAGACTGTGTGTACAAGCGATATGATAAGCAAGAAACTAAGTGTGGCTGCAAACAACATCCGAATGAAAGGAAAGACTCATGTTTCTTCTTCATTATCATCATCTATCTTTAGAAGCAAGAGTCGCGCAAAGAGATCTTTAGATGGTAAGGCATTCACTTCTCTTGCAAAATTTCTGGTCTTTGAGATACCAGATACTGAAGATTGAGTCTTTTTTGATAAAGCTCTCTTTTAAGAGATTATGATTCTTTGAGTGTTTTGATCCTATTTTTCATCAATGTTAGGCATATGTTTTGTACATGTAATATTAGTAAACTTTATGATTATGATTCATAAAACTCAAATCATGAGAAGGGGATCTAATGTGAAGAAAAGAATCACCACAACGGTCTTTAGCTTTTGCTTCTACTCTTTTCTCAAGGATTCTCTTTTCTTTTTTCTTTCTAATTAACTCATTTAAGGATTAAAAGATGCTTTACATATATAGATAATATAATATAGTCAATAAAATATGAAACAGTCCTAATACCTGTTCAAAGTTACTTCCTGCAATAATTTATACATAAATATATAATAGCTAAAATAGTTTTGTTATAGATATAAAAATATCTGGCTTCATCAAGATCATAGCAAATCCTAGATTAAACTTAGACAGATTTATTTTTATATTAAGAAAACCAAAATATCTAATTGAAATGAGAAATTTATTATTAATATTAAATCTTATGAATTTTCATTGGAGAAATTAAGAATCTTAAAAGACTTATGTATGAAGTATTCTAAAGTTCATAAAATAAAATTTTGAAAAATAATATACTTGAATATTAATTATGTCAATTCTAATAAAGTTTTTGGGTCAAAATAAGAATAATAATTGTTCCAGTCCTGAAAATTGAGATTGAAATTAAGATTAAGAAAGTCTAATACCAAAAAGAAAAAAAAAATCTAAACCGGCATTGGAACAATATATATTTTTTCTCTTCTGGTATATAACACAATGCGCCTTAGCTTCTTAGAATTCTCTCCACTTCTCTCTCACCGTCTTTCTCTCTCCCTATCAAATCTCTCTATACGCGATCCTCTTCAAAACCCTAGTTTCGGATCGCTCCACACTTGGATTATTTCCAGGATCGTCAATTCTTTCTCTATCTTTTTATTCTTCTTCGTCTGCGTCACCGATCGCCGCCTGTTCATATATCTGACCAGATCACCGTTGGTATTTTGGTTCGATTCGTTGCCGTTTCACAAGTGTTTACCAGTCCTCAGTCTTCCTATTGATCAATTCTCTCCCGTGTTGAGGATTGATCAGTGTTCAAACTTTAGTTTGCTTCAGGAGATGCCCTGTCTCTAATCATGAAGCTAAGAAGAAGGAGGGCTTCGGAAGTTGTAAGTGTTCATAAACCACGTAATTAAACCCTTGATCAATTGGATTATTATTTGTGTCTGTGCATTTTCGTGTATATGTACTTTCTAGACCGCTCTTATGTTTTCTGCTCCCTGTTTTTGATTTGGGGACTAGCGATTTCCCGAGATGTATTATTCTGGTAAATTATTTCGCAGTTGTTTTGTACTTTTCTTGAAATTCTTGGGTTTATCTATTGTTAGTCATTTGCTCGTTTTGGTGTATGGTTATCAATATGATCTTGATTTCTTTGATAGTAATAATGGGGTTTGAGATTTTAAGCCAAGCCTTGGAGACGTTGGTAATGGTTTTTAATGGACTGTTGTATGTTAACTTTTGTGTGTGTTTTTTCCCTTGAATCTTTTGATGTGTGGTTCTAATCTGTTTTGATGTTTTACCTATTGGTTGTGTTAACTATTCGTTAATTCGTTTCTACCAGCCTCCCAAAATCAAATCTTTCATCAATAGTGTAACAGCTGTTCCATTTGAACAAATACAAGAACCCCTTAAGTGTTTCCGCTGGGAATTCGACAAGGTACTTTAAATCTCGTTTGGGAACCTGTTTCTTTTTCATTCTGTTTACTCTTCTTTTGATCTATGGTGTTAATTCCTTTATATAGGGTGACTTCCATCACTGGGTGGACCTCTTTAATCATTTTGACACATTCTTTGAAAAGCACGTAAAAGTAAGGAAGGATCTGCATATTGAGGAAGACTTTGAGGAATCTGATCTTTCTTTTCCAAAGGATGCTGTTCTTCAAGTTCTTCGTGTTATCAGAGCTATTTTAGAAAATTGCACAAACAAACATTTTTATAGCTCTTATGAGGTAAATCTATGCCAGAATTCCTCTATATATCATTTGATATTTGCATCGTTTCTTTCTTACTGGTGGCACAGTGCACAAGTTAGTGCTAATTTCTCATAATGGACTTCTGAGTATTCTGCTAGATATATCGCCTTTGATTCTAATTGTTGAGATGTCTACTTGAATAATACTGACACACTTGTTTCTTCATAACTGCAGCAGCATCTTTCTCTCCTGCTTGCATCTACAGATGCAGATGTTGTTGAAGCCTGTTTGCAGACGTTGGCTGCCTTTTTGAAGAGGCAAATTGGAAAATACTCCATAAGAGACGCTTCTCTGAATTCTAAACTATTTTCCCTTGCACAAGGCTGGGGCGGAAAAGAGGAAGGTCTTGGCTTGACGTCATGTACCACTGAAAACAGTTGTGATCAGGTTTCTCGCCAGCTGGGTTGCACTCTTCATTTTGAGTTCTATGCTTCTAATGAATCATCAACTGAGTTTCCTGGCGGTTTACAAGTTATCCATGTACCTGATGTCAACATGCGTTCAGAGTCTGACCTGGAACTTCTGAAAAAATTAGTCACTGATCACAATGTTCCTTCCAGTTTAAGATTCCCGTTGTTGACCAGATTGAGATTTGCAAGGGCATTCTCGTCTTTGGAAACCCGGCAGCAGTATACATGCATCCGTTTATATGCTTTCATTGTTTTGGTTCAAGCAAGTGGTGACGCTGGGAATGTTGTTTCTTTCTTTAATGGTGAACCTGAGTTTGTAAATGAGTTAGTTACGCTGGTAAGCTATGAGGATACTGTTCCAGAGAAAATAAGGATATTATGCTTGCTTTCCTTGGTTGCACTATCGCAAGATCGTACTCGACAGCCGACTGTTTTAACTGCAGTCACTTCAGGTGGGCATCGTGGTTTGCTATCTGGCCTAATGCAGAAAGCAATTGATTCTGCTATATGTAATACTTCTAAGTGGTCTTTGGCTTTTGCGGAAGCCTTGTTGTCCCTTGTTACAGTCCTGGTTTCATCGTCGTCTGGATGTTCAGCCATGCGAGAAGCTGGTCTTATTCCGACCCTAGTGCCTCTCATCAAAGATACTGATCCCCAGCACTTGCATTTGGTTGGTACTGCTGTGCATATATTAGAAGCTTTCATGGACTACAGTAATCCTGCTGCCGCTTTGTTCAGAGATTTGGGTGGCTTAGATGATACTATCTTTCGGTTGAAACTGGAAGTATCTTGCACCGAAGATGATGTGAAAGAAAAAAATTGCAGTTCAGATAGCAATGGTAGGGATTCACATGTTGTTGGTAGCTCTGTTAATCGGCCTGATGCTGAACAGCTTCCATATTCTGAAGCATTAATTTTGTATCACAGGAGATTGTTGTTAAAAGCCTTGCTACGTGCAATATCTCTTGGAACTTATGCTCCTGGTAACACTAACCTCTATGGTTCCGAGGAAAGCTTGCTGCCTGAATGCTTATGTATTATCTTCCGCAGAGCAAAAGATTTTGGGGGTGGCGTATTCTCGCTTGCTGCCACTGTCATGAGTGATCTCATTCATAAAGATCCCACCTGTTTCAATGCTTTGGATTCAGCTGGTTTAACTTCTGCCTTTCTTGATGCTATATCTGATGAGGTCATCTGCTCTGCAGAAGCTATAACATGCATTCCACCGTGTCTGGATGCTCTATGTCTCAACACTAATGGTCTTCAAGCTGTAAAGGATCGAAATGCCTTGAGGTGTTTTGTTAAAATATTTACTTCGCCGTCTTACCTGCGGGCTCTTACTGGTGATACACCAGGTTCTTTGTCAAGTGGGCTTGATGAACTCCTAAGGCACCAATCTTCATTGCGTACTTCTGGTGTTGATATGTTCATTGAAATCCTCAATTCTGTGTTGGTTATTGGATCTGGGTCAAAGGTCAGTACTTCAATGTCAACAGATTTGCCTGCTGATGCTGCACCAGTTCCTATGGAAATTGATGCTGATGATAAGAGCTTGGCTGTTCGTGATGAGGCTGAACCATCTTCTGATACTACTCCGGCAAATATTGAGCAGTTTCTTCCAGATTGTGTTGGTAATGTTGCTCGTCTCTTTGAAACAGTTCTTCAGAATGCGGAAGTATGTTCCCTCTTTGTTGAAAAGAAAGGAATTGATGCTGTTTTGCGTCTATTTTCTTTACCTCTTATGCCTCTATCTACCTCCCTTGGCCAAAGTTTTTCTGTCGCTTTTAAGAACTTCTCCCCTCAGCATTCAGCTGGCCTAGCTCGAATATTGTGCTCCTACTTGAGGGAACATCTGAAGAAGACAAATGAGCTTCTGGTTTCTATTGAAGGCACTGAGCTTCTTAAATTAGAGTCTGCAGTTCAGACCAAGATTTTGAGATCTCTTTCCTGCCTCGAAGGTATTTTGTCCCTCTCCAACTTTTTGTTGAAAGGATCAGCTTCAGTTATCTCGGAATTAAGTGCTGCTGATGCTGATGTACTGAAAGAACTTAGTCTTACATACAAGCAAACGATTTGGCAAATGGCTCTTTGTAGTGATACCAAGGCAGATGAAAAAGTAAGTGTTGATCGAGGACCTGATAATTCAGTTTCAGCATCATCTAGTAATGTTGGAAGAGAGAGTGATGAGGATTCAAGCAATGCTTCAGCTGTTAGATACACTAACCCTGTATCAATTAGAAGCAGTAGCTCTCAGTCTATTTGGGGTGGGGATCGTGAATTTTTATCTGTTGTACGTTCTGGCGGAGGTATTGATGGTCGTACACGACATGCAATAGCCCGAAGGACTCGTCGACACCTGGAGTCTTTTAATTTTGATTCTGAGATTCAACCTGATCTACCAGAAGCGTCATCTTCTCACGAGCTGAAAAAGAAAAGCATTGAAGTTCTCATTTGTGAAACTTTAATCAAGCTGAATTCTACACTACGGTTTTTTTTCACAGCCCTGGTCAAAGGATTCACCTCTGCAAATCGTCGCAGAATTGATGGAGCACCACTGAGTTCAGCATCTAAGACGCTTGGTACTGCCCTAGCTAAAGTATTTTTTGAAGCTCTTAACTTTGAGGGATATGGTTCTACTGCTGGGCATGATATCTCTCTGCCAGTCAAGTGCCGGTACCTTGGAAAAGTGGTAGATGACATCGCTTCCCTAACATTTGATACCCGAAGGAGGGTCTGTTTTACAGCTATGGTGAACAGTTTTTATGTCCATGGAACATTTAAGGAACTTCTCACCACATTTGAAGCTACGAGCCAGTTGCTTTGGACAATGCCGTTTTCTATTCCTGCATCTGGTACTGAGAATGAGAAGCCAGGTGAAAGGAATATATGGTCTCACAGTTCGTGGCTGGTAGATACTCTGCAAAACTATTGCCGAGCATTGGACTACTTTGTGAATCCTGCATTTCTATTATCTCCAGCCTCTGCTTCTCAAACGCAGCTTCTCGTCCAGCCAGCTTCAGTTGGTTTGTCAATCGGACTTTTTCATGTACCAAGGGAACCTGAGACTTTCGTGCGGAATCTGCAGTCTCAGGTTCTGGATGTCATACTACCTATATGGAACCACCCTATGTTTACTGATTGCAATCCTAACTTTGTGGCTTCAGTTACCTCCCTTGTTACACATATATATTCTGGTGTCGTTGATGCTAGGCACAATCGAAGTGGTGTTACGCGGGGTACAAACCAAAGAGCTGTACCTCTACAACCTGACGAAGCCATTGTTGGCATGATTATTGAAATGGGATTTTCAAGGTCAAGGGCTGAAGATGCTCTACGAAGAGTTGGAACAAACAGTGTTGAAATGGCTATGGAGTGGTTGTTTACCCATCCTGATGACCATGTGCAGGAAGATGATGAGCTGGCTCAAGCACTTGCCCTATCACTTGGAAATGCATCTGAAACTCCAAAACTTGATGATACTGAAAAGCCTGTAGAGGTTCCGCAGGAAGAAGCAGAGCCAAAAGAACCACCTGTTGATCAAGTTATTGCTGCGTCAGTGAAGTTATTTCAAAGTGATGATTCTCTTGCTTTCCCGCTGATGGATTTGTTTGTGACACTCTGTAGCCGAAATAAAGGGGAAGATCGGCCAAAGATTGTGTCGCATCTTATTCAGCAACTGAAGCGAGTACAACTTGATTTCTCCAAGGATACTGGTGCTTTGACTATGATACCACACATTTTAGCATTAGTTCTCTCAGAGGATGATAACACACGGGAAATTGCTGCAAGGGATGGTATTGTGACAGTGGCGATTGATATTTTGACGGATTTCAAGCTTCGGAGTGAATCTGATAATGAGATTCTGGCTCCAAAATGCATTAGTGCTTTGCTTCTTATCTTGAGTATGATGCTACAGGCCCAGACAAAAATCTCGTCTGAATATGTGGAAGGAAATCAAGGAGGTGGGTCTTTGAAGCCGAGCGATTCTTTACAGGACTCAGCAGTAGTGTTAAAGAAAGCGTTATCTTCAGATGCTGCTAAAGGGGAATCAAACCCAGCTTTGGAACTGATTTTTGGAAAATCTACAGGTTATCTGACTATGGAAGAGGGTCAAAAAGCTTTATTAATTGCTTGTGGCCTCATAAAGCAACATGTTCCAGCATTGATCATGCAGGCCGTTCTTCAGCTGTGTGCTCGTCTAACGAAAATGCATGCTTTAGCTATCCAGTTCCTGGAACATGGAGGCTTATCTTCACTGTTTACTCTTCCTAAAAAATGTTTTTTCCCTGGATATGATACTGTTGCATCTGTTATTGTAAGGCATCTGGTTGAAGATCCTCATACTCTTCAAATTGCTATGGAATCAGAAATACGTCAGACCTTGAGTGGGAAGAGACATATAGGTAGGGTATTATCTCGAACATTCCTGACAACTATGGCACCTGTAATTTCAAGAGATCCTGTGGTTTTCATGAAAGCTGTGAATTCAACTTGCCAGCTGGAGTCTTCAGGAGGGAGGGACTTTGTTATACTGTCGAAGGAAAAAGAAAAGCCAAAAGTGTCTGGGAGTGAACACGGGTTCTCTTTGAATGAACCAGTGGGAATATCTGAAAATAAGCTTCATGAGGTGCCAGGAAAATGTTCAAAAATTCACAGGAGAGTCCCTGCTAACTTCATACAAGTTATTGATCAGCTTATTGACATTGTTTTGAGTTTTCCTAGGCAGGAAAATGATACAATCAATTTTATGTCAATGGAGGTTGATGAGCCGACAACTAAAGTGAAGGGCAAATCAAAAGTTGGTGATCCTGAGAAATCAGAATTTGGATCTGAAAAATCTGAAGAATTAGCCAGAGTAACATTTATCTTGAAGTTGCTGAGTGATATTGTTCTCATGTACTTGCATGGTACCAGTGTCATACTGAGACGAGATACTGAAATAGCCCAGCTTCGAGGATCCAGTCTACCTGATGATTCACCTGGCAATGGTGGATTAATTTACCATGTCATTCATCGACTACTTCCTATATCTTTTGAAAAGTTTGTTGGACCTGAAGAATGGAAGGAGAAATTGTCTGAAAAGGCTTCCTGGTTTCTTGTTGTCTTGTGCAATCGTTCTAGCGAAGGGCGCAAAAGAATAGTCAACGAGCTTTCTAGGGTTTTAACGGTGTTTGCTTCCTTGGCAAGGAGTTCTAGTAGAAGTCTTCTATTACCTGATAAAAGAGTTTATGCTTTTGCTGACCTGGTTTATTCAATCTTGACAAAGAATTCATCTTCCAGTAACTTACGTGGCGCTGGATGTTCACCTGATGTTGCAAAGACCATGATAGATGGGGGAACTATCCAGTGTCTGACCAGCATCCTAGACGTGATTGATCTTGATCACCCTGATGCTCCAAAGCTTGTTAATCTTGTCCTCAAGTCTCTCGAGACACTGTCGAGAGCTGCAAATGCTGCCGAGCAGCTAAAATCAGAAGGACCAAATGGGAAAAAAACCACAGATTCGAATGAGAGACATGATAGTCATGGAATTTCAACTGAGGCTGAAGTTGATGAGATGAACCAAATTAATAGCAATCTACAGCAAGTAACAGACGCGGTAGAGAATGGACAGGAGCAGCCTCAAGTTTCCTCCCAAAGCGAAGGTGAAAGGGGTTTGAGTCAATCCCAGGCTATACCTCACGAGATGAGGATAGAAGGTGATGAGACAATACTGCCTGAACCTAATCAGATGGATTTCATGAGAGAAGAGATGGAAGGTGATCAAATCGAAATGGGTTTTCATGTTGGAAATAGAGATGAAGATGATGTAGATGATGACATGGGAGACGAAGGGGAGGATGATGAAGCAGATGATGAGGATGCAGATTTAGTGGAAGATGGAGTTGGTGTTATGTCTCTTGCTGGAACTGACGTGGAAGACCCTGAAGATACTGGCCTTGGAGATGAATATAATGATGACATGGTTGATGAGGATGAGGATGATTTCCATGAGAATCGTGTGATAGAGGTGAGGTGGAGGGAAGCTCTTGATGGGCTGGATCACTTTCAGATCCTTGGGCCATCTGGTGGGGGAAATGGTTTTATTGATGATATTACAGCTGAGCCGTTTGAAGGAGTGAATGTGGACGATCTGTTTGCTCTGCGGAGACCATTGGGCTTCGAGCGTAGGCGTCAAACAGGTAGATCTTCTTTTGATCGATCTGGTTCAGAAGCACAAGGTTTTCAGCATCCCCTCTTATTCAGACCTTCACAAACTGGTAATTCGGCCTCAGGTTCAGCAAATGCTGGCAGTATTTCCAGGCTTTCAGAAGCTGGCAGCTATGATGTAGCACAGTTTTACATGTTTGATACACCTGTTCTACCATTTGATCAAGTACCAGGTGATCCTTTCAGTAATCGTTATGGAGGTGTTGGGGCACCTCCTCCTTTGACCGATTATTCTGTTGTGGGTACGGATTCATCAAGAAGAGGGGTTGGTGATAGCCGGTGGACTGATATAGGTCATCCTCAACCAAGTAGCCAATCTGCATCGATTGCCCAGTTAATAGAAGAACATTTTATTTCCAACTTGCGTGCTTCAACTCCAGCAGATACTGTTATTGAAAGGGAGACTAATAGCACAGAAGTCATAGAGGAGCAGCAGCCCGATGTTCATTTATCTGTTGGAAGCGAAACCATCTTGAGGGATAGTAGCAGCGGTGGACATCAAAGTCTGGAGCATGAACTGTTAAATAACAATGACAATGTTAACAACCCACCTGATGTAACAGCTGGAAGTTTCTCCCAAGGTCAAGCAAATACGGCTTCTCCTATCTTACAAGATGCAGGTGAATGTCCAGTGCAGCATGAAGTTATGCTCCCTCTTCCTCTGAACATTACAACGAATGAGATTGATAGAATGGATGTTGGAGAAGGTGGTGGAGTACATATTGAGCAAACAGACCTTGAAGCAGTCCATCTTGTCTCCACTGCTCAGGGTCAACCTGATTCTTCCAGTAACCAAAATGTGTCTGTTGCCGATCCTGAACCAGGTGTAGATGTAGATATGAGTAGTGATGGTGCAGAGGGAAATCAAAGTGTGCAACCTTCACCTTTGGTCCATGACAACAATGAGCCTTCATCCATGGAAGCTACACAAGATGCCAGGAATGATGAACAAGTTGCTGAAGGTAGCTTGGATGGTGGAGCACCTGAAACGAATGCCATTGATCCAACATTTTTGGAGGCCCTCCCTGAAGATTTGCGGGCAGAAGTCCTTGCTTCTCAACAGTCTCAGTCCGTTCAGCATCCAACTTATGAACCACCGGCAGTAGATGACATAGATCCTGAATTTCTGGCAGCCCTTCCCCCAGATATCCAAACAGAAGTGCTTGCTCAACAAAGGGCACAAAGGATGATACAGCAGTCACAAGGACAGCCCGTTGACATGGATAACGCTTCGATTATTGCTACTCTACCCGCTGATTTACGTGAAGAGGTTGATCTCCATCTTAATTTGAATTTTGATTTGGTTACAACATTCTAAAATATGTTACTTTCAGGTTCTATTAACTTCTTCAGAAGCAGTTTTGGCAGCTTTGCCTTCACCTTTGCTTGCGGAAGCACAGATGCTAAGAGACCGAGCAATGAGTCACTATCAGGCTCGTAGTCTTTTTGGAAATAGCCAAAGACTGAGTAATCGAAGGAATGGTTTGGGTTACAATAGGCTGACAGGGATGGACAGGGGGGTTGGAGTCACTATTGGTCAGAGGGCAGTTTCATCATCTGCAGATGGAATGAGAGTAAAAGAGATTGAAGGAGACCCTCTTGTGAATGCTGACGCCTTAAAGTCACTAATC
Organism: Iberis pinnata; assembly: GCA_900406425.1. Classification (NCBI taxonomy): domain Eukaryota; kingdom Viridiplantae; phylum Streptophyta; class Magnoliopsida; order Brassicales; family Brassicaceae; genus Iberis; species Iberis pinnata. The sequence goes on along the minus strand of OVBE01001283.1, from coordinate 18,586 downwards.
AGGCTGTTACGACTAGCACAAGTAAGAAATATTCCTATATCCCCCCCCCCCCTATCCTTCTAGTAAAGAAAAAATTAATGATTTTGGTTCTTAATTCGTGAGGCCTAATTGGAAGTATCACAAGTATTGATTCATACTTGATTTCGCGTCTAACAATGATGTTATTTTAATGTATCAGCCCTTGGGAAAAGGCCTGTTGCAGAGGCTTCTATTAAATTTATGTGCTCACAGTGTTACCAGAGCAAACTTGGTTCAACTCTTGCTGGATATGATTAGGCCAGACATGGAAACATCACCGAGCCAGTTGACAATAACTAATCCGCAAAGACTCTATGGTTGTCAATCAAACGTTGTTTATGGTCGGTCCCAGCTGTTGACTGGTATTGCTTCCCTGAAATTCTTTGTTTGCTTTGCTTGCCATCTTTCAGGGCACCCGTCTGACTTTCTTTGATTCTAATGCAGGTCTTCCTCCTTTGGTGTTCCGGCGGGTGCTTGAGGTTTTGACGTACTTGGCTACAAATCATTCGGCTGTTGCTGACATGCTATTTTGCTTTGATTCATCACTTCTTTCCCAGTTGTCAAGCCCAAAACCCTCTGTATGTGAAGGGAAGGGTAAGGAGAAAGTTACCGATGAGACAAGGTCCCGGGATCTAGAGATACCTCTGGTTGTCTTCCTAAAATTGCTTAATCGGCCCCAGCTTTTGCAGAGTACATCTCATCTGGCGCTGGTATGTTTAGAAGAGTAGTCGGCATTTTCTTGCTACAGTTTCCAGTTGTTGCTTTGGCTGTTATTTTATTTGTATTTTGTACCCACGAGATCTATGTTCTTATGTCTCAGGTCATGGGTTTGCTGCAAGTTGTTGTCTACACAGCAGCATCCCGGATTGAGGGATGGTCTTCGTCATCAGGAGAACCTGAGAAGTCAGAAAACAAACCTGTTGGTGAAGAAGCTTCTAGTGAAACACCGAAAGATGCTGAATCTGAGCTAGGAGATGAAGCTCAGCTATCTGCTGCAAAAAAGAAGAAATGTGCTGATATATATAACATATTCTTACAGCTGCCACAGTCTGATCTCTGCAATCTTTGTATTCTTCTTGGATATGAAGGGTAAGAAAGAAGCTCCTTCCTTTCTTTCTACAGTTCATTGCTTTCCTGAGTTTTCTCTTTCTTCTTATATTTATGCATGTAGTAGTTTAAAGATAGGTCTTTTTGTTTCCTTTGTGACAATTATATCTCTGAATTTCTTTAGGCTTACTCACATGTTTTTGATACCTTAGGTTATCGGATAAAATTTACTCGTTAGCTGGAGAAGTGCTCAAAAAGCTTGCTGCTGTAGATGAAGCTCACCGCAAGTTTTTCACAAAAGAACTCTCAGAATTGGCAAGTGGTTTGAGTGCCTCAACTGTCCGTGAGCTGGCAGCACTAAGCAATACACAGAAAATGAGTCACAGTACAGGTTCTATGGCAGGTGCTTCGATTCTCCGTGTTCTGCAGGTGCTGAGCTCTCTAACTTCCCCTATCCATAATAGCAATGTGGGAACAGAAAAGGATACAAAAGGTGAGGAACAGAATATTATGCAGAGGCTAAATGTTGCATTAGAGCCGCTGTGGCAAGAACTTAGCCAGTGTATCAGCATGACTGATTTGCAACTAGATCATGCTGTTGCTACAACAACTTCATCCAACTTAAACCCCGGTGATCATGTCCTTGGGGTCTCTCCTCCCTCCTCTCTTTCTCCAGGAACTCAGAGGCTCCTACCTCTTATTGAGGCTTTCTTTGTTCTCTGTGAGAAGATTCACTCCCCGTCAACATCACAGCAGGATCATGCAAATGTGACAGCAGGAGAAGTAAAGGAATCTGCTCATAGTTCATCATCTAAAACCATTGTAGATCCTCAGAAAAAAACTGATGGCTCTGTGACATTTGCAAAGTTTGCTGAGAAGCATAGGCGACTTCTTAATTCATTTGTCAGGCAAAATCCGAGTTTGCTGGAGAAGTCCCTTTCAATGATGCTCAAGGCACCAAGGCTGATTGATTTTGACAACAAGAAAGCGTACTTCAGGTCAAGGATAAGGCACCAACATGATCAACACATTTCTGGGCCATTGCGTATTAGTGTCCGCAGAGCTTATGTGTTGGAAGATTCGTACAACCAGTTACGTATGCGCTCCCCACAGGATCTGAAGGGACGTCTGAACGTGCAGTTTCAAGGTGAAGAAGGTATTGACGCTGGTGGTCTTACCAGAGAATGGTATCAGTTATTGTCAAGAGTTATTTTTGACAAAGGAGCGTTGCTATTCACTACCGTTGGAAATGATGCCACCTTCCAGCCAAACCCAAATTCTGTTTACCAAACTGAACATCTATCGTACTTCAAATTTGTTGGTCGCATGGTAATATATGTCAAGGACCTTGTCATCGCAACAATCCGAGTGTTTGTTTATGGATGTATCATCTGATCTGTTTGTGATGTCACTGTAGGTCGCAAAGGCTTTGTTTGATGGGCAGCTTTTGGATGTTTATTTCACTCGCTCCTTCTATAAACATATACTTGGCGTCAAGGTGACATACCATGACATTGAGGCAGTGGATCCTGATTACTATAAGAATTTGAAGTGGCTGTTAGAGGTTTGAGGACCTAGTCTTTAATTTACCTTTATCTATTATAAAGCTCAAAAATTAAACTTACTACCGTCCTGTCTCTGGAGACTTATAGTTGTCCTTTTTGTTTTCTGCTTATTCAGAATGATGTGAGCGACATACTGGACCTCACATTTAGTATGGACGCTGATGAGGAAAAACACATACTTTACGAAAAGACTGAGGTGTGTCATAATAAATTTTGCTTTTCTGTTCATTATCCTAAAGAGCCTACCATATTGACTTTTATCATTTTATTCTTTACTAAAAAGGTGATGGACCATGAGCTTAAACCTGGAGGACGAAACATACGGGTAACAGAAGAAACAAAACATGAATATGTTGACCTTGTGGCCAGCCACATGCTTACCAATGCTATTCGGCCTCAAATCAACGCCTTCCTCGAAGGCTTCAATGAGTTGATACCTCGTGAGCTCGTATCAATTTTCAATGATAAAGAGCTCGAGCTTCTAATCAGCGGGTTGCCAGAGATTGATTGTAAGTTGGATCCTACAGTTCATTATTGGTGCATGTGATTTCTGATGCATATAGTTACCGTAACACTCTTTTTATTGCTTATATTTTAGTTGATGATCTAAAAGCCAATACCGAGTATACAAGCTACACGGCAGGATCCCCTGTTATTCATTGGTTCTGGGAGGTCGTTAAAGCGTTTAGTAAAGAAGACATGGCTAGATTTCTTCAGTTTGTAACAGGAACATCAAAGGTAAATTAAAGTTTAGCAACAACGTGTGTTGAAATCAGTTAAAATAATATTTTCTTAAAATATCTGTTCTTGGTTTCATCTTTTGTTGTTGATCTCATTTCGGTTTCAAAACTAAAGAAAATCAGAGGAAAAGAAAGGAAATCTTGTATTGTTTTTACTAATAGGTGTGTCTGTGTTTTAGGTTCCTTTGGAAGGCTTTAAGGCGCTACAAGGTATTTCTGGGCCTCAGAGATTACAGATTCACAAAGCATATGGAGCTCCAGAGCGGCTGCCATCAGCTCATACATGGTTTAAAAATTATTACAAAGTGATACTGTTAATTGTGGCCTTAATTCTCATTGGTTAGTTACATCTTTGTTCTGTTGCAGTTTTAACCAACTAGACCTCCCTGAGTATCAATCTAAGGAACAGCTTCAAGAACGCCTGCTACTTGCCATTCACGAAGCCAGTGAAGGTTTCGGGTTTGCTTGAAACCTGTCACCACCTTCAGAATCAGTGAAAACCAATCAATCTTTCATTCTTTCGAATCCTCTGTACATGTAAGTAAGTGCTACCACACAAAAATTGCTAGTTTGGAACAGTGTATACCATTCAAATCTCTAAGATTTTATTGGTTATGTTGCAGATATCGAAGATTTTCAGGCAGGATAAGGAGAAGAGAGCAGAATGAATAGAAAAATCTCTGAAGAGTCTTTATTTTTATCTGTCAATATATGTTAGTATTTTAGAGACTATTAGGGTTTCTGTTTCTCTTTAGATTTTGTAAAGCAAAAATCTTTAAAAATAGTTGCACACTTTCTTTAACATTAGTAGTTTGCTTATCCATTTTAGTAGCAAAATAAAAGAAGAAAGTTAAATAGTTGCTGCTCATTACTGATTCTGATAAAATCCTTACAAAATAGCTAGACAGGTGAGAGCAGATAAAGCCAAAAAAAACGATTTAAACGTGACGCTCGTTGGCATCTTCCCTATGTCTCTCCTCAACAACATGCCTTCATACAATGGCCAATTTAGGATAACAAGTAGTCCTGTTGTCACAAATTGCAAGTCCACATCGTCTCCCGTACTCGTCAGTCTCAAAACCGCTGCGCCAAGACATAAGAGATGGATCATAGCGAGAGTTCCTAGGACGATAAACATCGGAGACTCTACTCCAAATTCCATCATCTCTTCCTTGTATCTCTCTGCTGCTTCTTCTTCTGCTACTTTCGCCGTGATCACAAACGCAGACTCCGAAACCCCAAGTTGCTTAAGAATTGTGTCAAGGAATCCAAAAAGAAAAGAGCTAGTTCTTCTATAAAGCCACATCCTTTGCTCGTTCCACCATCCACGGAACGTCCCTCCGCACCACATGAACTCCGCTAGGCTATAGGCATTATATGCCACAGTTACGTATCCAAACGGGATAAACCACAAACTGGAGAACTTAGGAAACAGAGGAATGCCTTTGAAGAGACAGAGTGAAGTTAAAAGACAGTAAATGGTCAGAGGCAGTGAGCTTGGGGCCCAAAGACAAAAGCAAGAGTAACCAAATATGAGTCCTAAACTAATCTTTCCTTGTCCGTACCAAAGCGGACTATACTCTGAAAGCAGAATCTGAAAGTCACCCTCCGACCATCTCCTCTGCTGGATAAGCATTTGATGTAGATTGGTAGGTGCAACCCCAAGAAAAGCTTTCTTTTTGGGGTTCAAGTATGCCGATTTCCATCCACGACACTGAATCGCCAAACCCGTAATTACATCCTCTACTGGGCAACCGTATTTCACACCCATCTATGTATATGCCATGGAAACAAAACCACCGGTTTACTTGTGGTACAAGAAACAGGCCTAATAAGTTAAGTAAAGTGAAGTGCCTTACCTCCTTTCCCCATTGAGAATTTTCATCGTAATTGCAGCTCGCGAGAGCCTTAATCGTCTCAAGTTGTAAACTTTCTTGAATTTTCTCAGATTCTTCTTCTTCCTCTCCATACTTTCTCCCACAGATCACATCTCTTCTATGAAAGCAGCCTGTTCCAATATATAATGGGCCGCCATTTCCGTCCAATCCATTAAACTCCACCTTCTCAAACACACACAACAGTTAGTTTTACAAAAAAGTTGTCATTCTGTGGAGTCTCTCTCAGTAACTTACATCTGCTCCTACTCGCATCATGCATCCGTACAAATCATTCCTTGTAAGATTATCGAAACACTGAGGAAACTGCACGAAAGCAATCTCTTTTCCCTCTTTCTCATCAAGGAGGATGCAGATCGCCTCACGTGCTGACTTTGAGTTGTTTGAATACATATCACAGTCCAAGTTTAGTATGATTCTCCCACATGTAATCTTCGAAGAAACCCTAATCTGTCAGAGATTCAAATACATGAGTGTCACATTATTATAAAGAGCTAACAAATGCCTTGCGCAGCAAGAAAACCATTACCAATGCGTTCATGGCTCCAGCCTTGAAGTGATGATGATGCTGAGGTCTCTTCTCTCTCGATAAATACACCAACGTTGGTACTGCTATTGCATTTCCTTCTCTTCCATCTACCACTATCTGAAAATATACTCAGATTCAGTTTTTCCGATTATTACAGAACATAACTATAAAAAGCATAAAAATTTACTTGAAGAATTGTTCCATGGTTTCTGCGAGTAGCGTCAGAGTCCCACTGCGAGTACCCGTCGCTGTTCTTCAACCGCGTCTCTTCCGGTACACGCTGGAGTGTCGTCGCCGTTTCAATCCTCACCGCCATTTCCCTGTAAAGCTCAGCTACCTCCTCCTCCTCCTCTGCCGCAGAATCAAGACCCTTGGTCTTGGAAGAAAAGTAAGCCGCCGGAGATCTGGGCTCAATATTGAACTTCTTGCAGAACGGAACCCAAATCTTAGCAAACTCAGCAGCCTCTGTGAGTGCATAGAACGTGAGCTCAGAGCCACCGTCGTCTGAGAGATACACGGCGAGTTTATCCGGTGGGTAATCGAGGGCAGCTACGGATAAGACTGTGTTAACCACCATCAACGGCGGTTCAATCACCGGATCCGCCGTGCAAACGAAAACGTCGAGCTTCGGAAGATCGTTACCGTACCTCCAGGAGAGTCTATCCATGAAGGTAATTCGCCAAACCGGATTCCACCGGAGAGATTGTATAACTATCCAATACAAACCGAACCAAATCTCGACGATTAACATAACCAACCAAATCAAGCTAACCAAACCAGTCCGGTTCTCATCAACCTCTATGGGTACGGTCATTCGGTAGAACCAAATCCAACAGATACACCCAAAAACCGAGGCCGCGAAAACCCGGAACACAATCACTATTTTGGTTCTCCTCCTGGTCTCAAACAGCGGTTCACAAAGACCGTCACCTTCATGAACCGGTGTGAACCGGTCGTTTTGTTTTCCCATTGAGTTTTTTGTTGGTGAGGAGAAGATAAGTGAGAAAGTGTTCAGTTTATGTAGAAGCTAGTGGCGGCTATCAAGCTTTGGTGGTCCTGCTCTTATCAATTGAAGTTTCAAAGTTTAATTTAGATCAAATCGTCTTTATTTTATCATTTTATAAATTCGTTTAGAAATAAAAAGCTGTTTTAGTTAGTATGTTGGAATATATTTTTGTCCTTTTTTGTGACTTTTTTATTTTTTTATTAAGAAAGAACTAATATAATTAGATACTTTAGATTCTAAACCTTATTTGTATTAATATAGATACATGTTTCTTTTTGTGCACAAAATACATCCATTTACAGTTTTACACCTATAATTATTGTTTTTCAACATTTTTCTCTTCCGCTCATTATTTTTTGTCGTTTGTTGGCTTCTCCTGTCAGCTATGATGATATTGCATCTATTGGCACGTTTAATGATAACACATTCCAAAAAATGATATAGAGCCTCTAACTTCATTGAACGTGCCAATATTAAACATGTACCGTATCACCAGCATTAATTTACATCCACAAAGTATATGATATATAGAGCCTTCAACTTCATGCTTTATGTAGAATTCTTTTATTCTCTCAAAAAACCAACTCGTTTATTCATGATTAAGAGATTATCTACTTATACAACTTGATAAACTAAACCTAAAGAAAATGGGAAAAAAAGATCTCAAAGGTAATATAAAATATTGCATGAAATATAAAACATATATTCTTGGATAATATCTTTAATACTCCCTTCTTAAATTGGAGCGTAAAGATCATGAACACCCAACTTGAACAACAAGCTTTGAAATTGATCCTTTGGTAATGCCTGGATGAGAATATCAGCGAGTTGAGTAGCAGTGTGCATATATGTAACAAGCAGTCCATATTGGACCGCATCTCGAACCGAATGACAGTAAGATTAAATGTGTTTGGTACGTTCATAGAAGATAGGATTCGCCGCAATATGCATTGCCGCCTTACTATCGCAAAATAAGGTGGTTGGCTCCATAATCGAAATACCCAAGTCAATAAGTAACTTTCGAATCCATTTGATCTCGCGCGAAGCAGCAGCCATAGAGCGATATTCGGCCTCAACAGAAGAATGAGAAACAACGTTTTGCTTCTTAGTTTTCCAACTAATGGGTAATTCACCAAGCATGACCACAAAAATTTATAGGGAATGACGGGTAAGCGGGCAGAAAGTCCAATCATAATCACAATAAACCGTCAAAGAGAGATCACGAGAAGATGTAAGCATAATACCTTGACCAGTTGCACCTTTAATGTACCGGACCACTCGAAGAGTAGCTTCCCAATGTGCAACCGGAGGAGATTGCATGAACTGAGATAAAATGGATGGCATAGCTCAAGTCAGGTCGTGTATTGAGAAGATAAATGAGACGATCCAATCTACGGCGATACGGTGTGGGATCATCCAAAAAAGGTCCAGTATACGTGGTAAGATTGTGTTTTTATTCAATAGGCGTGGTTGCAGGTTTGGAGCCAAGCAAATCGCATTCAACGATGATGTCCATAGCATATTTATGCTGAGAACGATAAATATCTGATGGACCGCAACTAACTTCGATGCCCAAAAAATATTTCAACTTTCCCAGATCCTTCATATAAAAACAATCTCCGAGATAAGACTTAAAACTCGAGAGTCTAGAAGCATTGTTTCCAAAAATGATGAGATCATCGACATAGACCAATACACGAAGCTCAACACCATCTTTAAAGTAGACAAACAATGAATAATTCTCATAAGATTAAGTGAAACCAAAGCGCAGCAAGGCTTCAGACAACTTAGCAAACCAACATCTAGGAGCCTGCTTCAAGCCATAAAGAGATTTGTGAGGATGATATACCTTGTCGGGATTAGTGTGACGAACCCAGGTGGAAGTTGCATATAAACTTCTTCAGCTAAATCACCATGGAGGAATGCATTATGAACGTGCATCTAATACAGTTCCCAATTATTGACGGCCACAAGACGTAGAAGAGTACGAACAATAGTCATCTTGACAACTGGAACAAAAGTCTCATTATAATCAGGTGCCTCAAATTGATTGTTACCTTAATTAACAAGATGAGGTTTATATCTCTCGACAAAACCATCGGAGTGGTAATTGCTTTTAAACATCCATTGACTCCCAATAGCAGTCTTGCCTGGAGGTAACAAGACAAGGCTCCAAGTGTTATTTCCCTTCAGCGCCTCAATCTCAGCGACCATGGTTGCTTTCCAAAGAGAATATTGGGTAGCTTCTTTGAAATGTCTCGGTACAACCGCATAAGTTATCACAACTAATAAAACACGATGAGCAGGAGAAAAATGATTATCCGAGACATAAGAAGAAATGGGATACAAAGACTTACAAGGGACCTCCGAAGATGTTGAAGTGGAAGGTGATGAGACATAAGGGGTCGATGTATATGCATTACAAAAAATAAATTCTTGAAGATGAGATTCTCTCGATTTGTCACGAGGACCACGGCCTAACAGAGCAAGCTCATGAGATGCTACCGTAGGCGGAGATGGAGCAGGCTCAGCGACCGAATCATGAGCATTGTCCGCATGCTTGAGAGGTACGATGATCTCAAGAGAAAACGGTTCCAAGGACGAGCTCCCCTATCGTGACTAGGCATAGAAGTAGGAGTAGACAACCAATCAGTGGAAGCATCTAGTGAAGACAGAGGAGGTTGGACGTGATCATGTGAAGAAGATGAAGAAGCCAAAGGAAATTGATCTTTACTGAAGATCACATCTCATGAAACAAAGGTAGCTTCAGTCGTAAGACCCATGACTTTCCAGCCTTTCTTTCCGAAAGGATACCCAAGAAACACATACCGAGAACTCCACGAACCAAACTTGTCCTTGTCCCGAGCTTGACAATGAGAAAAACACAGAGACCCAAAAATTCACATATTGGCATATGACGAAGCTTTACCAAACATTACTTCATAGAATGACTTTGCGTTATGGACAGAAGATGGTGTGCGATTAATCAAAAATGCAACCGTCAAAACCGCATCGCCCCAAAACCGCAAAGGCATATCCGCCCAAAACATGAGAGCCCATGCCACATTTAATATATAACGATGTTTATGTTCCACACGTCCATTTTGTTGAAGTGTGTAAACACAAGACGTTTAATGAAGAATACCATTATCCCGAAAGTATGAAGACAAGCAGGTGAAACTCAGTGCCATTGTTGCTGCGAATATATTTTAATCATTTTACCAAACTAACGACGAGCATATGCAACAAAGTTGACAAGGACTCTTTTGACTTCTGATTTTTCGTGCAAAATGAACACCCAAATTGCTCTAGAAAAATCGTCTACAATGGCTAAAAAATACATTGCACCTTTGCAAGACTGAACACGATAAGGACCCCATACATCAACATTAATTAAAGAAAATAATTCTATTTATTTATTGGAACTATCATACATAACTTCATGAGTTTGCTTAGCTCTAAAAAAATGTCACAAGGACATGAGCAATCTAATTTAGAAACACTAGAACAACTAGGTGAATCACCTAAAACTTTAAACGAAAGATGCCCCAAACCCTGATTCCAGAGATTCAGACTAGGACCACTAACTGCTGAATTTGCTCTTGCCATGACCAAACTTTGCAAGACGAAGACCCCCCACTTTCTTCACTGGTTCTAATCAGAGTCTTCGAAAAATGGTCATGTAAGGCAAAAATTGTATCAGTAAAGATATCATATATCATAACACTTCAATTTCTTAAGTACTTTAGATAGAGACAACAAAGTGTAATTTAAAGATGGCACATAAAAGACATTTGTCAACGTGACAGTCCCAGTAAAATTAAACTCTCTAACTCCAATGGAATTAGTTTTACTGCCATATGCGAAACCAACAAATCGAGGAGCGATTGTCTCAACACATGACAACAAACCGAGATTTCCCGTCATGTGATGAGAAGCTTCTGAACCAAGTATAATATCGCCCAATATATCTTTACCAGACATCTTCTCAGAAGTATTTGTACCCGCCTTCTCTTGGAAAAATTGACTCAAAGCCTTCCACTGTTCTGCGGTAAGCTCAAGAAACACAGAACTGTTGGAGCTCGTTGCGTGAGCCATAGGAATTGTGTTTGATCCACATCCATGTCCTAAGCTATGTACAGACTGCTATCCTCCACCACATTCTAAACGTTCTTGGAACCACTCCGAGAAGCCTACTATTTGACACCAGTCACGTTTCTCATGTCCTGGTTTGCGGCAATGAAAAAATCTTTGACAAGAATGAAAGATAGAATTGGATCCTCCGCCATCTCATGTACTTTGATCACGGTGTTGAGATGAGGTGTTCGATTCTTGCTGTGAGACAACCCGACGACATTATGTTGTTGTTCTTTGTCCCGAGAAGCTTTGATTCTCTTTTCTTCTTGAATTACATTTGAATAGATTTCTCCAATATATGGTAAAGGATCAAGGGAGATAATCTGAGAACACAAACTTCTGAATCGATCTTCGTTTAGACCCATTATGAACTGATGATTATTCTCTTGTTTTTTCTGTTGAAGAAACTCGGTTAATCCTCTGCATATACGTGAAGCCACTGGTTCATATGCCTGTAATTCTTTCCATAAGGAAGACAGTTTGCCAAAGTATTCCATTACCGAGAGACCTTCCTGTCGACAATTATCTAGTTGCGTTTTGAGTTTATGAATACGAACTTTATTACCAACTGAAAATAATTTCTTAAGATCTACCCACAATTGATGTGCTTCGGTTATGTAGGTGATTGTTGATCTGACTTTAGATTCAATCAATGCTCTAAGCCACGTATGATAATGGAATTGACAGTCAGCCAATTCTCATAGTTTGGATCATCTTTTGCTTTTTTCTTTAGCGTTTCATTGACAAATCCTAACTTTCTTTTGGCTTGTAATGTATTTATCATCTCTGAAGTTCATTGTAATTTTCAATGTTCAACTGACCCGAAGTAATCACATAACTTGAATTGTTTAAAGTTGCAAGAGTATAAGGGGAGATTACAAGACTCGCGGTCCCTACATCGCTTACATGAGCATGTGGTCGTGTGGTTGAAGACTCGTCGTCGTCTGCCATGATTCACATTTTCAACTAGAAAACAACGAGACATATTTTTTGTTTATTCATGAATAAGAGATCATCTATTTATACAAGTTTATAAGCTAAACCTAGAGAAAATAGGAAAAGAAAATCTCAAAGATAATACGAAATATTGCATAAAATGTAAAACGTATATTCTTGGATAATATCTTTAATACTTTACTCGATGGATACAATACGACAATTCATCTTGGTGGGTGCTGAACTGCTGATATTTGGCCAACTCTTGCATCCACCTATGTTACGTCATACCAAGTGGAGGAAACATAAAAAATTGAACTCAAATAGTGAGCCATAGGAACAAAGACAATTACTTCGTTGCATTTCTTGGGTCCTCACCAGAATGTCCAACCTCTACTTTAGAGTCATAGAAGTTTGGTCAGACTATGTCAGTGTACTTGACGCAATCAATCAACCTTATAAATGGCTAAAGTAAATGAGTTTACTTTAGAAGATCACTTTGGTAGCCGCCTCTTTCCAATTTTTTTGTTCTTATCATCTCTCTAAAACCCAATTCCATTTTCAGAGACATCAACAAGAGTGTTTCAAAACATGATTTTTTAAATCTTACCTAGCTTTGGGAGGTCTTTCTTGGTTACACTCTCAAATTTTAGAAGAAGCTCAGTTGTCCTAGACATGTTTTGATAAAAAAAAAAATTATATTTGATTTAAGCTTCTTTATGGTATACTCTATGTCATATCATCATTTATATCCTTGTTTATCGAATTAAAAAAAGGAACAAAAACAATTAGATAATACCTTTAAGGTTATAGAGCCATACTTAACCAACTTACCTTACCAGGTAAAATGATTAATCATCAGAATTAACTAGAGTATATCTTTGGTGGTTTAACAGAGGATTACATACCCATTGTCGATTCAACTGGGAGTTGTGACTCAGCGACTTCTATTCCATAACTACATAATAAATTACTCAATCACAAGGCTAAGTTGTTGAAAGCTTCTTTTCTAACTACTCCACATGCACCAACACCTGCTAATATTGTTCAAACTCGCTACTCAAACTATCACAACAATAGGAGCAATGTTCGAACACCTTCTAATAATGAAACGAATAAGAACTGGTAATGATAACAACAACAATACCGTGCTCAACACAATCGCGGAGGATCACAATACTATCATTAGCCGATGTCAAATATGTGGTATTCATGATCACAACGTCAAGAGGTGCAGTTAACTTCATCAAGACACTAACCACATTATTTCAGCTGTAAGGACTCCATGGAAATCTTGCACACACTTGGCTCAAACAACAAACTCATTAATCATGAAAATTGGTGTTATGCACTACCTCACATCGATTTCCACAACCTTTATATTCATCAACCATATATCAAACATGACACTGTCATCACAACATGTCTTTCCTTTCAACATTTCCAACATTGGTTCAACATATTTACCCTCTAAAACTCGTTTCCCGATAATGTTCTCCATGTACTTAAGATAAAAAGAATCTAATCTCAGTATATTGCTTCTACTACTATAATAATATCTCCATTGAATTATTTGTCCCACACATTTTTAGGTGAACAAGATCTCAACAGAGGCGTCATTGCTTTAAAGTAAAATCAACAATGAGTTGTATGAGTGACTTATGCATCAATTTTCTGTTCAATATTTGTTCACCTCTACCAACAAGCCAACGATTTCCGATTGGCATCTTCATTTAGGAAACTCATCCTTAGTTATATTAAAGACATGAATTTCACCTTTCTCTTTACCTCTTTTGAAAGATGTCAATCATCAAGTTTGTACTGATTGTTGGCCCAAATCATCTTCTTTGGATTATGAATATCTCATGTCCTCTCAACTGATCAATCAAAATATTACATTCTTTTTGTTTATCGGTGAATAAAAAGTATTCAAATTACGGAGACATTCATTCTCTTTAAAATCCTAGTCAAAAATAATTTTTAATCCAAATCACCACTCTCTACTTTAACAATGGTGATGAGGTCCTCGCACTTATACCATTTATTTCAACTATTGGCACTCAAACCCTTTGATTGTCTATGCTTCCCCTGTCTGAGATCCTACGCACCCAACAAGTTAGAAAACAAATATCTTTCATTTTATTTTCATGCTACAACCTCATGCATGTATGCCTAAATTCATCCTCAAATCACATATATGTCTCTCAACATGTCCATTTCAATGATAAATCATTATTCTATGTAACAATTACCACTCTTACACCATAAAGTTCTTCACACTAGGTCAACTGTTCTATCACAACTAACTGCATCGGTCACCACTACATACACCAAGACATCATGGTATAACAGATTTGGTTATACCAGTCCAACCCAATCTTTAAATCTAATCTCAACACAATTACAAACTCCAAACCGTCACATAAAGCCCATAACTTCATCATATTATCCACTAGCAACAAATTGAACCAAATCCTCTGCATAATCAATATAGTAACAACCTTACCTAAAATATTCAAAACCAACACTGGATGACTCCTCAAGCCAAAAATAATATCACCAGACCCAAACCCAAGCGCAAATTCATCCTCACTAAATCTACTTTATCCTTCTACATGAATCAACTAACCACATATAAGCCATGAGAGATTCGAAGTGGCACGGTGCCATGAGCAAAGTATTTGTTTCACAAGTAAAAAATCATACATGGGATTTCACACTACAACTACCCAACATGAACATCATCGTTTGCAAGTGGGTCTAAAAGAATAAAATCAACCCTAAGGGCACTCTCGAATGATACAAATACGCCTTATTGCAAAGGAGTTTCATCAATGACACTTAAAACCTGTTACATAATCCCATATCGTATGAGTTGTTCTTGGTGTTGTAGTTAATCAATCATGGCCTATTGCCAACTGGATATTAATAATGCCTTTTGTAAGGTACATTCACCGAAGAAGTGTACATGAGCCAGCTACCTGACTTCGTTGACCTGATACATCCAGCCCACGTCTACCAATTACAAAACCCCATTTACAGGATCAAATAAGCTTTGAAGGATTAATATATGGAGCTTCATAACTACCTTATCAGTACATACTTCTCTAATTCACAAACATATTCTTCTTTGTTTCTTCTTAAATTTTAAAGAGACATTTTATACCTTTGAGTTTAAGTGGACTATATCCTTATAACAAGAAGTAACATCACTTTCAACCACACCAAAATTCACGCTACACACATGTGATCCACTCTTAGATCCAAAGCAATATCAACGCATGGAAGGCAACCTCTAGTACCTTTTTTAACGCAACCCGACATCGCGTATGTCATCAATCGCCTTAGTCAATTCATGCATAAACCGACAACAACTCATTGGATGGCGTTCAAACGCATTCTTTAGTATCATACTTAAACACCAACACATGGAATACTTCTCGCCAACCAAGATCGTCCACAACTCCATAGCTACTTCGACGTGAATAAGATTGGCGACTCTAACGAATATGTTATGTGATTTATCTAGACAATCGACCCATATTTTGGTCTTCTAAAAAGAAAAATAGTGACGGAACATCTTCCACCAAGGTAGAATACTGCATTGTTGCCAGTACCTCTTCTGAATTATGCTAAATATGATCCCTTTTATCTGAACCATGGGCGAGGACCTAATAAAGAAATATGTGGATCACATGAACCACTTAAAATATTGATATAAATATTTTTGCATATAAAAATATGAAAAATTTGTAGGATAGTCGGTAAATCTTGTTAGTTGAACCCCCTAAACCAAGGTTCAATTCTCTTCTAAGTTTTTTTTACTTTTGAATATTGTTAACCAAATATTTTGAACTAGGTTAAAATAATTTCTGGGACTGCTACTGATCTGAACTACACATCACCATATCGTAACCACCCATCATTTATTGTGACAATATCTGGGTGGCATCTCACTATGCTAATATAGTGTTTCAATCACATACTTAACACATCACCAATAATTATTACTTCATTTATGCTCGAGCTTAAAATGAATTTCTATACGTCGCACAGCTTCTACTCATGATCAACTAGCAAAAGTTCTAACTAAACCATTAGCCTGAGCACGGTTCCAACTACTATAAAACAAGACTAGAGTTGTCTCGGGAAAGACATATTAAAAACTAATACGTAGTTAAATACATAAGCTCAAAACCCTACTTGTACTAGTATAAATACATTTGTTTGCGTTTTATATTGATTTTCTCCTTGTTAAATTTTGGTTAAAAAAATTTTATATCTCTCTTTTTTTGGTAATTTGGTTACAAAAAAGTAGTTTTAAATTTTCTAAAAATAAAAAATAAGTAATTTAGTGGTGTGTTATCATATTGATTTATTATTAGATAAAAGATCGAATCTGGTTGTTAGATATCTGAGGATGTGCATGAGGAGCGCCGGATCTCGGGAGATGGAACCTCAAAATGGGTAAGTTTCGGAACGGTGGAGGACCTGAAGCTGCGTTCTGTAACCGGCGGTGTGGGGATGCCGTCGTTTGGAGCACCAGCTAACCCACCACCAAAGGCGACTGTTACTTTCCCTACTCATCAGAAACCTATTTCGTCGTCCCAAAGTCCGTCGTGGTAAGATTTTCAACCGTTTCTCCTCTCCTCTCCAAATTGCCATCTCCAGTGGGCAGAGTATTACTCCGTGCCACCACTGCCTCGAATCCGTTGTTGGGCTTCTGGAGGATCCCATCCGGCGGTGTCCGCGGCTAAGTCAACGACGGCTATGGAAGATGTGTTCTACATCAATCGTTAGGGACATTAGAGTTTTTCTAAAATTGGGTCCGAATCTATTTGGGCCTTAATTATTGATTAGTTAGGTTTATGTTTTGGGAATTTTGAGAATTTGCTTGATGATGTATTGGATACTATATATGATGCGTAATATTTAAGGCTATTAATTTCCTTTTTTTTGGTCGTCTTTATTGAGAAAAAGAAACATATACAAAAAGGGATAAACAACAGATACATAAACCAACAAGCAACCAAATGCACAACTACAAGGGAACTCCTTACCAAGCCCACACCAAGAGAAGAAGCATCCAACGAGATCAACTGGATGACAAGACTTCAAAACAGAACAGCATATAAGATGATAAAGAGCGACTAAGGCACTAGGAAGCTTCAACCGGAGTAATAGCTCCAATTACATGAGGCCGCTAAAGTAGAAAAGATCGCAAACCTTGAAGACGAACTAGACGTATACAAAAATACGCTTGACAAAGCTCGGCTTGTAGAAAATGCTGAAACTGTCCAAAAGATTGAAACGAAGGCAAGAGAGGGAATAAGCGGAAGGAGACACGTAGATAGCAATCTTGGAAGATAGAACCCCAAACACACAAAAGACCCGGCAAAACCTGAGAAGACAGAACCAAACCTTCCCTTAAGCGAAGAGGGAACCACCAAACTTGCTAAGACAGACCTGTGTTCAGCGAGATGACAACCGAACTAGTAACAGATCATGGCCCAAGCTTCCAGAAACCACCGACGCCGGAGAAGGAAAGCTGCCAGACTCAGGTGAGCACGGTAAGGTGGAAACATCCACGGACATACAAAAACCAGCAGCGGTGAAGAAACCTGAGACCAACAGAACAAAAGGAACCAGAGCATCACCAGCAAGGAACAGCGAACCGAGAACCGAGGTTAAAAGTCACCCGAAAACAGGACTATCCGGAGACCCCCAGCGACCTGACCGCCGGCTCACCCAAAGGCAAACAAGGGCGGGGAAGCCGACGATGGCTAAGGCAATTGATATCCATGAAGGAGACCAACCCACCGAAGAGCACCGCAAACCCAAGCTAAAAAGCAACCCCGACAAACGAGAAGGAATCGGGAGAAGGAGACGGTGCTAGACTCCATGACGCAATAAAACAGAAAACCGAACGGGAAAAGGACGAAATCACCAGCCACCGCTCGTCACCGGAAACCGGCGAGAACCAAGCAACGGCAGAGACAAAAGAAAACCAGATCCACCGAGAAAAACCGAGAAAAAGGAAGAAAAAAGATCTACCAGACGACCGGATGAGATCCCGCCGGTCCCGCGCTGAGAGAGCCGCCGGACCGGCCAAAAAAAGGAGGAGATCAGAAAAAATGGAGACTAGAACCAACGGCTTATCGGATACGCCTCTCAAAGGCAGGGGAGAGAGTGATATTAGAGTCTAAACAATACTAACTTTTTAAGGCTATTAATTTCAAAACCTTTAAAAAAAAAAACAAGAAAAAAAAGTATGAGTTCTTAGACCATCCACAATGGTTTAAACTTTCAACACATCCTTTTTCACTCCACCTCACTTTCTCTTTCTTCCACCTCATTATTCAACACTCATTCAACACTTAATCATTACAATGGTTTGTTAATAAATTCAACACTTTACCCCACCATTTTATTTTATATATTATTTTTATGTTTCATATTTTTGTAATTATATTTAGTAACAATTAGTAACTAAGGTTACATTAAATAAATTATAGTTAAAAATTAACTTTTCGCTTTTATATTTTTAAAAATAAAAATAAAATATTTATAAAGGCATGAATAAACACTCCCAACATTTTGGGTAAAAATTCTAAAATACTTGATTTTTTGAAAAATCTACAGACAGAAAAAAAATATGCAGTCAAGTAAACAAATCTGCAGTGTAAAACAAATCTACAATGTAAACAATTCTG